>JPKZ01001440.1:763697-778642 GCA_000803305.1 Toxocara canis | reverse complement strand
TGAATTGAAATGCTAAAGACCTGGGATGTGCATTCCACGCTAGACGGTATTTATACAATGGCCTGCGCAATATTTCGCATCATCGAATTAGGGTCGCCTTCAGCGCCTCCATTTCGTTGCTTAGTTCGCCGACTGTACAACATGATGGCCACGTGACTTATGTTTTTAGCGTGCCGTCCTTACCTCACGGCTCTATTATTCGCCCTAACATAAAACAACAACTATTTTCCTTCTTTTTTTTAAAACATATATTTCGTATTTAGCTCTCACAAATTTGAAAAGAAAAAACTGCGAACGAAAACGATATGTCATAATATCTAAACTTGAGAAAGCTGCCTTTTTTGGCCACTCTGAACAACATCTGTTCAAAGATGACATTTTCCGCCCAAAGATTTACGAGCACCAATGCGTTAGAAAGTGCGCTAACAAGTCGATTCGCTCGGAGCCAATATTTTTGGCATTTGTGCCATATTTTCCGCTTGTTTCAACGGAACAAAATAAAATTATGGTCTGCTTCTCTATTGAGCAAGATTTCCCGGCGGACTAGCAACCGAATGCACCCGAGAACAATATAATTAAGAGGACCACACGCTTTCGCTCTATATAAAGCGCCCCAACGCACGCCGCAGTCTCCAAACACTCGCATTATCTGCCACAGCTCCGCGCACACACTCAACAACTCACTATATTCGCCTACTACTATTCTTGTCAAAACGTGGCCGTAATAAATACACCGTCATTGCGATTTGTGAAGATCGCAAGGGTGTCTAGAAATACCTCTTAAAAACTAAAACAGACCATCTCAAATCGAAACTCCCATCTTTGGAACTCCCTTCCCTCAACAATAAATTAAGAGGCATATATTTGGGACCTTCAAATACATCACTTTTGCAAAAATTTAAATTAAAATTTGGCAAAAAATAAAACCGATTTGCAGATGACATACTATGCAGGTTTGACTTCACCGCAACAAGTTCATAGTCATTGCAGCCTACTGATGAAACCATAAAAATATGGTACATCGATTCAAACAAAACGAGGCCTTACCCTTCTCAACTTCTAATGGATTTAAAAACCCCACTAGCACAACATGAACATCTTCCAATTAACATAAGTGGGCGACAAAACAGTGGATTAGAAAACTAGGTTAGAAGACCCATTTAATATTTGAAGAAAAGGGAATGCATACAGAGGCTGAGCATGATATGCGTCCTGGCGACTCAGCCACCAAACCCACCACTTTCATAAACTATTCGCAGTGACCAACATTGATGTCATCTGACTCGACCGATCGTTAATAAATTCATTTTGTATGACTCAGTTGATGAAGAACGCAAAATGAATGCAGTTTAAACGGTTTAAAAATATGTATGCAAGTTTCCTACCTCATTCATAGATGCAACTCCTCCCAGGTTTGTGAAATGTTTTAAATAATAGTATATGTGACCCTTAGGCGTAGAACTCACCTACTAAATTTTATAACTGTAACTTCAGTGTTTCTCGGAAGTCAAAACTACGGGACAGACGGACAGATAGACATACAAACACGCACACACACACCACATCGCCATGCCGGGATTTGCGAACTGTAAAACACTGCAAAGAGAAAGAGGAAGCTTGCAAAACTCGACCTATAAGCTGTAATACATAACGCAGTATGCAAAGGCATCTCAGCTGCACGCTGTGTTACATCTATTAGGCTTACGAAAGCTAATAAGGATATAAAAGACAATCCTCTTGCTCACCCATGCATCCACCCCATTTCGGTCAGCCGTAAACCACAATAATAATGCTGACACTGCTGAAAACTGGGAACCCACTGGTTCAATTACGCCTGAACTTCTGGATGGGGCACGGTGGGGAAGGAAGAAGCTGGACGAGGGGGGGAGGGGTAGGACTAAGGAGCCTACGGAGACTATTCACTTCATCTAAAATTACGAAAACTGAAATAGAAATCGCATATGGGAGCGTTTGCGGCAACAAGTGACATCCGGTCGTCCAGTTAGCTTATTCACTGCTAGCACATGTAACAGAGAACAAAAGCGCTGTTACAACGTCACTCGCAAACAAAATAACGGCAAATCCAGTGCCATGTAACATCGCTCCCAATCAATGGCGACTTGTTTAGAATATTGCACTACATGGATAAGGCCTCCTTGTGAACCAGGTTCCCTTAAACCGAGGTTGAAGGGCAGGGGGAGTGGGGTCGTAAAAAAATACAAAACAGAGGTCAACTACCCAACAATAAAGCACAGAATATTCTCAAGATGTATGGTTATTAATTAATTTATAAATGAGATGAGTCCCCTCTGCTGAGCGTGGCGAAAAAATAGCCTCCCTCTCCACGCAGTCCCTCGAAATCATGCAATACTATGAATCAATATGACCTCACCTCCAATACCCCTCCCCTTCCCTCATCTTTCTAGAGATCTGTGAACATAGTCCCTGCAACCTGAATCGAGATATAAGGGGTATCGCAAAAAATAAAAAATGGTTCAAAAAAACATCAAAACTATTCAATAGCAAAGCAGGATGTTCTCATTAAAATGATGGTACTTACTTAATAATTGAGTGGCATGATTCACAGTTCTACCCATATTCTTGCTCCTGAACAATCTAACTACCCAAATTTCCACTGGAATCCATCCCCCCCATTTTATTTTTATTTAGAGCAATGATTTGATCAGGGCAGCACTGTTCTACACTGTCGTCATACGACACATGACCGTTAATGATTCATCATTTAAAAAAAAAATAATAATCTCCTAGTTAAAGGCTTAAAAAAACGAGAGCTCATGAGCAGAGTATTAACAGAACTGTTTCATGTGAAAAATAACGCCTAAAAATGTCCACCCTGAAGAGGGTGAATAATGATGTAATTTCACACATTAACCAAAACCTAATAGACCTGCCCGCTCGAACCAATCAATACAAAAATTACTCGGCATAATTAAAAACATTTTGTTCTTTACAGTAGGAAAAGGTCTATAGAAAAACGGGAAAGGTATATAGATGTAATAGATTTTGCTAGCGCAATAACATTTCATTGTGAAGTTTTGCACACTGTTTCGATATGAAGCAATGAGTTATGATGTGATATTCTGGACACTTCAAAAAATTTTTTTTAAAATTTGGAGATTCAAAAGAACACCGTTGGAATTCTACTCGTCAGAAATTAACAGACAAAAAACAGCGAAAAAGAAGACTTTGTGACACTTGGCTATCGCGAACTGAGCTGAGAGTTGTGAGCGGTAGCAGTGAGGAGACAAATCAATGAGATGCGACGAGGCGAACGAGTGCTCGGCTGCGATTCCCTTATTTCGCCAACATCGCTGAATGCGCCACAAAATTCAAACCGAAATATTGAGAAAGCGTTAGGCCACTACTCCGCACACTCCAATAAAACCTCACCTCTTCTTTTCGATGGATAATTGCCCCTCCGCTCCACAGAGCAAATTTCGGTTGATCGCAGAAAAAAAATATGACGAAAAGAAAATCAGCATATGGATTAGTTTAACTTCAATAATTTCAATTCAACGACGAGCAATACAATGGCGCCTTTTCGCAAAATCACTCTTCTAAACAACCATAAAATAATGTGCTACAATTTCTCCGCTGTAAGCTGCGAATGTTCTATAGTGCTTGAACTGTCAGTCTCTACTGAAGAGCCGTTAACATCAAAAATTACTCACTAAAAACAGGACTTCGCAAATTCTTCCCCAACTCTCACTCGTTTGAAGACCTGAAATGCTCGTAATAACCTGAAGACAAACATTCTGTTTCATTTCCAAACGTATACTAAAAGAAAATAGCGTTTAATCCATCTTGTGTTGCTTTTATTTGGCACTGCGAAGCGCTAATCTGCACAAACGGACGATAACACGCCTCTTTATCAAAAACCTTTTTCTTGAAAATTAAATACACTCAGTTTGACGGTATCAAGTTTTCCAAGATGGGTGTTGCAAATGATCATGCATGCGCTCGCGTGCATCGAATGAGTCAACGAAAATAGTGCGCATTTAAGGCAGCATTAGAAGCACAACAGCGCTGTGTAAACGTTAGCCATTGCGGTGCTAAAACGCAGTTTGCTTTATTTTCGTCTCTCAGCGTAATTATCATTAAGTCCCATCCCTTTCATAAACGATTCTACCTCATCGAACAGAAACAAAGATATAACGTGAAAGAGAAAGATCGTTTAAAATGACACGATGATTAAACAATGTTAAAGTGAACTGAATTTCCAATAGCATAATGCAATAAACGAGGGATTAATCATGTAAAGAACGGATAATAAATTACATTAATTAGTCTTTTTAATATTATTGTTTTCTTGCAAAAAACGTGCTTCGGTATTCGCACCAAAAAACAGTAAATACTGATACCACAGCTAATTTCAGCATTTCGTTCTTTCCTGAGCAGCAATTAACACCCACCATTTTGATGACGACAAGCACTCCCCACGTTCCCACGTTCAGCAGGCAAGGATGGACATCAGTCCCTTTATCTCCACACAAAATTTTCAATTTCCGGCTTCACGTTCAATTGATCTGCAATAAGTGGAAGCCGCTAAGCGGCAAAAAGCGGGCTTTGTTAGCAGCGATCCTCAGGCGAAAGCCTGCTGCGGATGACTGCTTAGAGAGCAGGTTTGCTTTTTATGACAGTATGTATTTTCCATACAGATAATCAGTTCTGTATATACAGTCATAATTTGTAACATAAAGTGACTGAATACAAATTATTTTGCACAGCAAGGATGGACATCAGTCCCTTTATCTCCACACAAAATTTTCAATTTCCGGCTTCACGTTCAATTGATCTGCAATAAGTGGAAGCCGCTAAGCGGCAAAAAGCGGGCTTTGTTAGCAGCGATCCTCAGGCGAAAGCCTGCTGCGGATGACTGCTTAGAGAGCAGGTTTGCTTTTTATGACAGTATGTATTTTCCATACAGATAATCAGTTCTGTATATACAGTCATAATTTGTAACATAAAGTGACTGAATACAAATTATTTTGCACATGATGTTCAACAATTCTTGGTTACACACAGTGATCCAGCAGACTCATTAATTCTTTTTTTGGCTCCCATTTGCCATCAACTCTGCGCATTATATAAGCCATCCGCAACGAATAATTTTGGGATAATTCAATTTATTTCTAATGAATTCCCCATTCCATCCAACGAATTCACTGCCCGTAAATCAAGAAACCAAGGTAATTACCAGAATAAATATCAAAGAATCAGTTAGTTACACTAAAAGGATAAATACTCTGCTATACGAATTTAACCATACACATATCAGATCGTGACAGCGCTTTTGAAAAGATATTAACTAGAAAGATGTTCTCCGTCCCCTTCTCCCAACCATCATTTCCTTCTCGTCAAACGACTCATGTGATGGAAGAACGCTTGAAAAATAAGTTGGATAGCAGAACGGAAAAAGAGAAGCGATCCCCATTTCAGTTAGCGCTGCGAAAAGAAGACAAGAAAATTACGATCCTTACGCGCACACAAAGTCAAAAAACGCTGCTTATGACAACGCCAGCATTAGGCGAAGTGATCAAAAAGTTGCAGATCTCAAGCCAAAACAATCTTAAGAGTATCGAGCTAGGAAGAAACGACAATTTCTGACGCGGGGAACGAAGCTTTGTACAGAGTGTGGGAATAAATTTTTCAAGCCATACAGTCACTTAGCCATATCTCAATTTCGAAACAAGTTTAACGCGTTATGAGACGAACAACTCAAGGACTCTCTAAGCTTCTTGATATCCGCTAAAATTACGTAAAAATATTTTCGATTCACTATGATGAAATTTCGCATAAAACGTCTATTCAATATCAATAACAGGCCATCATTATTTAACTGTTTTTGGGGCATAATTTTGTACAATATTAAAAACTTATTAACCTTTCCTCACCAGGAAAACACAATTGCAAGAAAATGCGAGCATTTAATAAATACCTCCAATCGGATGCCGAATTTGGTACCTTCACGAGGGAACGGTTCGCCAATCCACTCCACCCATCCCGGAACAAGTCTCGTTCTACCAGCCGCTAATGCTGACCACCCTGCGCTTGGCGATTCCATTATCTAAAACAACCTCCACGCATACATGATTGCAGTACGTAATAAAAATTTCTTCATCGAGCATTAATCCCCATAAAACTCGTTTAAAGGAGTAGATCAAAGTGCGAAACACCCGAATTAGTCGAATTCGCATAACAATTTTGAATAATAACCCATCAATAAGAACAAAAATTTGAGCTATAGATGAGCAATAGTATCACACCAATATTACACGCTCCCATGACTTTCTTTTACGCGAAATACACATGCATCAGTCTACCCCATCTTACCATCCGTGCAACATGGAAAGAGCAATCACAAATCGAAGCCCGATTTTAGGATGAGAGAGCATTCGATCCAAAAGGAAAAAGGACGACAACCTTTTTTTCACTTTTCTTCATAAAGAAAAGAGTGAAAGAAAAAGACAAGAAAAAAAGCGGCAAAACCGATGCACATGAGGCCTCAACCGGGTTCAGAAATTAAACGGTAGCAAGCACATGTACGGAATCACAGTAGCTTGAAAAGTAAAAAATAATAAAACTTCATAAGATAAGAGCCGTGATTCCGTTTTTTATTTTTCAAATATTTCAACACGCTCGCGAACATGGTACCGGGACAACACGGCAAAAAAACTATAACAAACTTTTACCACATAAGGCTTACATGGAGAAAACCAAGACGTATATGAATAAACACTAAAAACAGCGATTAGAACGCATCGGTTTGTTATAATAGGTAGGGTGCGAAAGCGAACGAACGCAATCCACCAAAACGGACAACAGCACGCAAACCTTTATGCTAGCACATGGTACCTGCTATATCAGGCTCGCGTTAATGAGAGGTTGAGTCGGACTGCCTATGTCATCATTCCTACTCACAATTACAAAGAATTTTTTTCTAATACAAGAAGCATCGTAAATTTCATTATTTTATTTTCCGCTTGCTATAGCAAATGCCGATGCCATGCCATAACAAATGCCAATAACCACGAGATGAGGGCGTCATTCTGAAGTGCTCAAAGAGACAGCACAGTTCACAGTTTCCGGAAAACACAAAGATTACCAAATATATTTGTGTGTTACACGTTCTAGCGTCTCAAAACATAAAAACATTTCACCATGCCGACCGATATCATGGGTAACACGGCCTACTAAATAAGATCTATACGGCCTTTAGGAGGGCCGACTGGAGTAGGCAATTTACATCGAATGGAACACAACTAAAGAAAAAAAGATAGCGCGCGGTTATGCATTTAGCTGCAGTGCGTACGCGTTATGACTCATATTTATGAACGACAATTGGCACCATATGCAAATACGACTCGCTTTTTCGCATAAAACCCTTTTCCGTCACAGCAAAAAGAAAAGTACTCATTTTTAAAATTCATTTTTTTGACTCTTCAAATGTATTTTTTTCATATGAATATTCCTCTGTGCTTTCTTTTTTAAATGTTTGACTTTTCGAGAATTTTCACACATGGAAATTGATGGCAGCAGTTAGCGATTCGAGTCATTCCTACGAATGAGAGTGACTACTGAGAAAAGCGGTTCTGTCCTAACCTCTTTTGATGAACACTCAGTGAAAAATAATCGTTAAAAATCAGCATCTCTGTCTCCTTTCTCCGCTTACACTTCTTGCTGATACCAGTAGCGAGGCATAGATGATTTTCTTCTTCTCGTATCTGAGTTCTCTTTCTAGATAACCAAAAAATGATACCTACCCTTTCTCCCGCTTTCACCTCCCCTTCGCAGGCACTCGCCTCAATCCCTCCTTCCTCAAAACACCTTGAGCCATGTTTGAAGACAAACTCCCGTAATCAGTACTATTTGCAAAACGTCTTTTAGTATGAACCATGTACTGTTTTCCATCCAAAATAGCGATAATGCACTATATCTCTCGACAATGCACTAAAAAGATCAAATACTTTTTCTTTCAGAGATGCAAATGATACCATCGATATACCATCCGTTCCGCTGTGAATTCTTCATTTTTTTCCCGAAAAGTGACATGAGAAGTGCACCGCACCTTGGGACTTATTTCTATAAGAATATTGTACCATACTCTGGTAATTATGGTGCAGCACCAAAAGCACCAGTACATTTTATGCAACAACATCACTATTCAGTACCTTCTATTATTTCGAAGTGGAGCAAGTTGCATATATTGAATGCATTTTCACGGCACCACAACCAGCAAGAAAATGATTTCACGAATCCTCAAATCTGAGATTTAAATTCTGCACCCATTCATTTGAATGCACGGGGGAGGGGGGAGGAAGTGAAAAGAATGGGAGAAGAGAGACGGGTAAGGGGTAGCCCATCTCTTCATCTAATGATTCGGTATACCTACTGCACTGGCACTACCCCTCACCCCCACCTCCTCTTTCCTTTAACGCAATTAATGAACAGAAAGATTTCAAATCTTTCACAAGCACTACCCACCCATTCCCCAACCATCCAAAATTTCGAGCTTCCATTATTCCTCATTTGGCATTATCCATAAAATTAACTTCATTATTTTCAGAGAAGCAGAATCACACAGTATGCCAAAGCACAACATTCATCGCAGAGAGCTAATTATGCACTATGCTTTAATCACTCGGCCGGTCGCTCTCTACTAAGAAAAAAAATGTAAGGAACCTAGTAAAAACGAGCACGAATTTGTGCAGCGTATTGATATGAAAGGTTCTCAAGCGAATTCAGCCATCATGCCAGCAGGTTTCATAGGTCTCATAAAAATTCGTCCAAACGATTCGAGCTCTTATTTTAACCGGTCCGACCGCTCATGCAGAACTTCTGTTTAAAATGTTTCTTTGCGACTCAACCACTTGGAATCGCATTTCCTTTTGCTGTAAAATGCATGAGAAATATTTGCAAGTGCTCGCGAATGGTCGATTAACTAATAGGAAATCCGAAGCAGATGGTGACTCTTGAGTGCACATCACAGTACTATTACAGATTTCATAAACGTTAGCCTTAATGGTGGTTCCCAAACAGAAACAGCCAGTCAGACAGTGATACATATAACCGCATAAAACACACATATAAAAATGGAACGCCGCAATAAAAATTTTAAAAAAAGAATGAATTTTACGAACACGCCGGCAAAAGAGAGCAGACGTCCTTTAAAAATATTCAACGTTCAATCGCAAAATTAAAATTAAAAAAATAAAAGAAGTTCCACTTGCCGAACGACGTCATACTGAGGTAGAAATGCAAAAAAAAAGAAAGAAAAAAACGAGTGCGTTGGGCGACTCTAGAGCCAGATGCGTCGAGGAAACCAACCACCTTTAAATCCCTCAACAAATCCTTTTAAGACTGACTACCTTTAGATCTCTTTGGCTCTTCTTCTTTTCCTTTTTGCATGCGTGTTTTCGTCTTGCTTCTCACACGCAGACAAAACTGCGACCCGCAAAACTCAAATTCCCTTAGTTAACCACTAATCGCCTCGTTTCTAAAATTTTCATGTCGATAGAATGCCAAGAAAAAATCGCTCAACACAGATGCAAAAGAATTATGTAAAACAATTAACACTGGGGAAAATACCAGAAAACATCTGTGTATGTATATGAATATTATACATATATATATATATATAATGTATATATGTATATATATAGATATATATATATATATATATGTACATACATATATGTAAATATATATGTACATATACATACATATATATAAATATGTATAAATGTGCGTGTATATATATGTACGTGTATATATATATGCATATATACATGTGCATTATATATATACATATATATGTGTATGTATATGTACATTGTACCCCGAAAACTTGTGTAGCTAAAATGAATGCAACGAGACGTTTACTACTGCCCGATCAACTGTTGAAAGAGTCATAAATTTCCCTAGTCGACTAACACTTCCTATTCCCAAAAAGAACCCATCGAAACCAAGCATGCTATCATCAAAATTAGCATGGAAGTAAAGAGAGCAATGTTAATAAACTGCAATGAAAGTAAGTGATGTCGCCACAAGCGCTCAAAACAAATCTAAATACACCTCGTTCACAGCCGGTTTCCAAAGAATGCGATAACACCAATTTGCGCACATATAGAACAACAGTACACAAAGTGCCACACCTAGGCAACCATGCATCAACACATCAAATCTATGCATGGCAATCGTCACAATTCGTCACTTTTCTAAAACATACCCAGTGACCAAACATCATTCCGAGCAATAATACTGAATTTTGTGGTGCTATAACAAACTACTCATTTAAATGCCCCTTATCAATCATGAGTACAATGAGTACAATTACCACAAAGAAGAAAAGACCATGAGTACAATCAGTAGTGCTCGAGCTGCATAACCAGTACTACCACAATATTCTACTCGAAAAGTGGCGAGTGAGCGCCTGAAATGCAGTAGCTACCCGGAGTGGTTGCCCGCGAGAGTTAATGCGAATGATCCACAGAGGGTGGAAAGGGGTAGGAATCCAAAAGCCGAATTTCGATGAAATTTTTATGCGGCCCATTGACAGAGAGAGGGACTCAATACGAGAGAGAGAACAGATCCACGAGTGCGGAGAATGGCGACTTATGCAAACTCTCATTTCCAAAATCAAATGCAAAATTTGACGGAAAAAGAAGACAATACTTCTCAGGCTTATGGAATGCTGATGGATCCACTGTCAAGCATGCAAATCCAATAACTGGCAAACTTATAACCCTGAATGCATGACTCTGCTTAGGAAAAGACCCCTTTACTCCATTCGATTCTCAACGATACACAATAACGTGCCGAAAGTAAGAAAGGAAGAAGTCTTCTTTGTTTTCAAGCGTTTGTGAAAAAAAAAAGTGAACTCAAGCCCATCTCTGCCCTTTACACACCACATTATTAAAATATCACCAAAAAAAAGTGGAAAATAGCATTAGGTGTTGTGGCACTGAACGCACAGCTAAACTGAAACATACCTCAACAATGACGCTATCTCCTTTGGCGAGTTGATCAATAAAAGAGAAGCGTGAAGAATCACGATAGAATTCGTATCGGATATCGTTATCCCTTATCGCGAGTAAGATCGCTGCCTCGGAATCACTTAGCAGTAGCACCTTCAACAGAACTGTAATTCGAAACAGTTACATTTTCCGCTTTCCGCTAGCAAACTATGCAATATAACAGTTGAAAATAAAACCTACGGTAAATTAAATACATCTATAACAACTTGGTGTACATATATCAGCTCTTATGTTGCCAGGCAAAACAACCATTACATGAACGCACAGTTTCATGCCATTCATGTTACCAATTTGATAGGCACAGAAGCTGCAACTGATCGTTCCACACAAGACCGCTGACGATGGAATCGACATTCTTGCACTGAATCCAACTTGCCATTTGCTTGCTTACTTAAATGAGAAGCTTATGTTGGCTCTGTGAAGGCTGCAGTGTCAGCTAATTGTCCAAAGACCTCTATCAGCTACGATGAGATCCACTACAATCACCGGTGTGCCATACTTTGTTTCGCCGCCATTCCAACAACTCTGTCTCCATAAAATCTTATTGAAATCAATGTTGTAAAGATTATAATGCCCAACATCCTTCCATTATCTTCAATGTCGTCTTCTCCCCGCGAGATCGCAAACTATTCACGATTAACTTTTTCAGGCACTAATCCTCTCAACGTGAGTGGACAATCGGTGTTCATTCGCTACGCGCACTAGGAGATCAAGAAACCTGAACATAATACATTTTTATGAAAGTTCTCCCACTTCTATACAAAGCTCATGACTGCTGCCGATCCTATCACTTCCTCTACACCCAAGCACAGAGCGAAAAAATGTGGCTGAATCTGACTTCTTGGATTCAATACACGCCAGACTTCAAGCGGGTGCCGCACAATTCAGATCGGGCGGAACTGCAGTTCTGCATGCTCAGAACTTCTTTGTACTTTGATGGTATTAGCGACAAACCATAAATTAAATCTTAAAATGGTTCCAGTAAGAAATACACCTGGCATCCTCAAAAAAGTTAAAGTAGAACCACTAAACATTGTAACAGAAACATTTGTTAGAAACAAATGAACTGCTGCTTTACGCTGCGAACAATTTTTGGCTAAGCGAGACGTTATGCAAAATAGTAAAATGGATTCAGTAAAGCTTCTGGAATTCAATTTGAATCACTGAAGTGATATTATCGAAAAAAATTTTAAAATCATCAAACCTCCGAGCTAGGGACTCTCACATAAACGCTGCTCACATCTAAACACTTCATAAATAGAGGTTCTTTATAAGACGGCCCATCACGGTAAATCTCCTTTAGCTCTCTTGCTATTTCGCCATCCTCCGTCATCGATATTGACCGAAGTAGGCTGCCCCTCTCCACCTTAAATCAAATTCCAACTCCAATCAATTTCCCTTTGCAGTTGATGCAAACATGTAACAATCTATTCGAAGTTTAAAATGACGCAGTAAGCATAGCTGCTGTACTGAACATGTGTTTGCGAATGGTCTAACAGGCGCACACCACGAACACTGATCCATTTCTGAAAAACAGCGTTTAGCTTTCCGCGAATACGCTCTCTCAGTACTGTGTGACTATCTACTACCTCTCTCTACCACAGCTCTCTTTATTCCTCTCGCCGTCTTTTCTACCGTTTTCGTTGACTTTACCCCTAACAATTACTAAGGGCGGTCCGAAGTACACGCCAGCTACTCCACGATCGTTATATATAGGTATATGTACATTACGACCCCTTGGCTAATGTAGCTGTTTAAATATGCGACATAGCTTATGTGGTTTCGCGGATCATTTCGGCCATGTATGAACTGAAGCTTTCTGCAGCGCATCGGCGATCAAGCCAAAATTACATTCAAAACGTCTCAATGTTTTGAAAACTCCTCTCTACCTCCCAACACTTTGATCATACAGGAAAGAAAATTTAATTGTTTTTTAGGGCGAGTAAACAAAAAAATTAATTGCAATAAACCTGAATATCGGTGAAACGTTTACGATGCGGATCGAAGTGTCGCCCCACAAAATCTCTCATCAAAATGGCAGTCGTCAGCAATTTCCCGCTCGACACGCTTCCTTCGCCCATACCACTACAAGCTCTCGTATGTGACCTTCAAATACTGCGACAGGCCCAACACAATACCTTTCCCTATTAGACATCGCTTGGCTAACGCTGCTTGTATTAACATTCACTCACTCATTCATAGAAGAATGTGTTCGGATAATTGCACAAACGCACGCTTTTAAGGCTGCAAGATTACATCAAAACCCAAGGCGATTCGAAGTAATTAGCAGCTGCGAGAGATGAACAATGGTTACCAGTTTAAAAAAATGTTCAGATGCATCCGAGATCAGTTTATCACAAATGACTTTCGCAACAAATTTCCGCATTTCGCTGCGACTTCAGTCGACGATCAAGACTTTCGCCTTCGCTTTCCTCGTAATTATACTCCATGATACATTTTCCCTCCTTTCAGCCGTCCCCTTCCCCTCCCCCCGCGGGTCCCCTCCCTCCTGCTTTCAGCTAATTAGTTAGCAATTTCTGCTAGAAATAAACCACAGCGATTATAACCTACAATCAATAGATGGCGGATAATAAATTGATAATGATGAAAACGAGCACGAATTAGTTCACTGGCAGATAGCAAGTATTGAAAATGAGTTCTGTTAACACTTTTGCAACTATGCAAGAGCTGCAAACAACACATATAAAGGGCTCACAATTATCAACCTATTAGACGGACGAATAAACATTTCTGAAACTAAAAATTAACTTTTGAAAATGACGAGTTCGCTCGAGTGGTCTGCCGCCATTCGACGAGAGACGGTCATCCTCGGAAATACAGACGGGTCGCCTCAACGCCGTTGCGCCGAGAGGGGACGTCTTTCGATATGTTTCATCATTACCAATGGCATTCCTAAACAATGAAAGTTGTTTATGCTGTTTGACACAGTAATCTCGACGTTTGCACCCTTGTTTGTTTCACATTTCCCCCGTTTAAAAAAAAAGGTTTTTCCAAAAACAAGCAATCAAAATATACTGCGGGTCTTCGTAATCCCTTAAGTTAAGATTACGTAATGGCGAACGAAAGGTACATATACCGAAATTTAAGAGGTTCGAAACACTGAGAAGGCCAGTGTTGGCGCACCTCATTTGTCGATGTGGAGTTGTCCGTCCATGTCTACCTCATGACACAACTATGATAAATAGAGAAGAATGCGACTAATAGAACACAGAGCGGCGCAAAGCATCGTGCACTGCAAAGCTATCACAGGTAACTACGACGAGACAAACGTTACGACGTACAGAACAGCACAAAATGTCACCAAACCGCCTCGTGTCGGCAACAGAGGAGCAGTAAAGCATGTGCTTGGAAATTTTAGCTTCTGAAAACTTTTTTGGCATTAAAGATCTCAAACTCATAACTAATAAAGTTCACGATCATTGTTGAACATTTCTGCGCTGATAGCTGATTAATCTGACAGCGATGGCGTTGTATGATTTCGTATTTCTTCGAAAAGCTTTTTGATTCCGTAATTGCGTGGTATAAGTGATCTCCACAAATCGTCAATTTCGTTAATCGGCACATGGTCCCAATATAGTTACAAAAATCTCTACGCCGCGTACACTCAGCCTATCACATCCTATCGTAATGAGTTACCCTGGTAGACAAAATATGCATGCATATATATGTATATAAATATACATATGACATATACATATATATGTGTATGTACATGTATATCTACGTATATATACATATCCGTTTATATGTATAATATATATGCCCGGTAGTCGCATATGTCTTACATTCTCGGTTGGCCTTATGCATAGCTCTCACATCAGGTTGAAAAAATCGACCCCTACCATCAACACTGACTCAAACACAAAT
>JPKZ01001440.1:733486-749164 GCA_000803305.1 Toxocara canis | reverse complement strand
AATGGCGGCGAGCAACGGGTTGAAAGGTGTTTATTCCGAAGTATCATAATTTTCTCAAGTACCGCTACTGTTTGGAAGGATAAAATCGTGCGAAATGATTTAGCAGTGCCACATCTGTGTATAGAATACTGCCAACATAACTACCACGGAGAGAAATTGGATGACTTGATAGTTAACGGATTTCTTCATTGAATGTACGATGGTACTTCTTTCGTTGAGAATGTTTCGCCCAAAAATTTATTGGCAGTCACAGGTTCCCATCTTCATGAATAGCACGTATGTTTTGCTTCATGAAACTATTTTTGTATGTATTATAATTCCACTTATTGAATAATATTATCGCAGATAAAATATTTCTCCTTCTTTTGATACACTGGCTTGTTCACGAAAAGAAATTTTTCATCCCTAAGAAAAACTAATGATTTCTCTCTCCTCATATATTCTTTTCTTTTCATCTGAAACCGTCGCACTTTAATTTGGCTATCAAACACTTTTTCTTCTGTTTTATTTTTGTCGAGTAGCATTTACAGAGGCGATGTAGTAGCGAAAGCTGAGTTGGTGCCATATTATCAAGTACTAGTTCATCGCGGTGATTGGAGGTTTATGGTGCGTTTGTTCTTGCTACTTTCTTACAATCATACTTTTAAAGTTGTTGCTTTCCAATGATATTTGAGCAGTTTCTTTTTGAGGAAGGAAGGAGGTATTTTTCGAAGCTCATTTGAGATGTCCTTTTGATTTCGATTTTTTTAAAATTGTTTTGGAAGTGATGCGCCATTCTTTCGATGAACAATAATTACTCGTATACTTTGCAATTGCTGAACATTCTTTCACTCGGTCGATGTAGAAAGATTGCTATGTGTACTTTTTTACAGCAACTGTTTACCATACTCTCGATTACCACCCTCCGTTCTCAGTGAGTACGACGGGTCAGGAGGATTCAGCGAGATGCGTTTAGATTTCTGAATGCATCAGCGTTTACGGCGCTACGTCTAAAATGATGAAATTTTGCGTGTTTCAGCGTTTTCCTGTGGATATAACATCGTATTTGGGAGAGGCGGGAGTGCGTGGTGAGAAACTACTAACGGTAATTAACGGGATGGATTGTGTGCCTCATGATGAGTTAATTCCATTCACCGCATGCGATACGAAGCCAATCGATCACGATTTATTTGATCGCATTTTCGAAGTTGTTCCTGAAATATCCGATGAAAAAGGTTACTACTATTCCTTCAACTCATTTGCCGCTAGTTTTATCAGTTTTTCATTCCTGCACTCTGTTTTTTTCTTTGCATCACGATGAGTCTTTTGTTGTATCTGAATTATCTATCGGTCGTTTGATTTGCGAAACATTCCATATCCTTCATTTTGTAGCGAAATCCACTCACTGATAATTATTCATGCATGTCTGAACATGTTTGAACTGAAAAATTTTCGCCAGAAACTCGTAATACAAAATCAAATTTCGAAGATGGCCAAAAGCGGACAGAAACAGAAATGACCAATAGATCATTTTTCAGTTATCCATAAATATGCACACCTAATTAGGGCATCTAAGTGACGAAAACTTTTCTATAATTTTTCTTTAGAAACTTTTTCAAATTGTTGCTTCTTTTCAAATATTTTTGTTCTGTGCTGTGTTAGGTGCCTTGCAGTTATAAGTGACGCTGATTTTAATTAAGAGGGACGAGGAGTGCCGTGCGTGATTCATAAGGAGTGATTGTATTGAACTCGAACTTGGTTGTTTAAAGTCGGGAACCTCTTCTATTTGTTGTGGCATTAAATGTGATTGATTCAAACACGAAGTGCACAGGTAGTAAAGTACTCCAATACTAAGCGCATTGCTTATGAAGTTCTCTCAGTTAAAAAAGTTCATTCGAATCTGCAGAACCACATCAAACTGGTAGCTGATTTTCAATCTTTTTGTAATGGTTTTGACCAAGTAAAGTCCAATTATTGGGGGCGCATTCGTTTTTGCTTCTTAAATTGCATCAGTTTTTTTTTTAAATTTTGTAGCTGCGAAAGAATTTATTTTGGGACATTTTGTGGTTTGCAAATCGCGACATTCGTCATAACATCATAATTTTAGTAATAAAACGGTGCATCCTCCGCTTAAAATGAGATATCATGGAATGAGTGCAATAACTGTCGATCTTAAACAGTGGTATTCTTTTAGAAGTGCAGCTCGCGATTCGTAAAGAATTAATGCCCAACTATTTGGCGAGTCAGCGATCGTGGTTATCGCCGCAAGAGGTGTACAGGGAGACGACGGATGGAATACAAGTTTGCACCATCCTCTGTTTATACCATTCATTTTTTCAGATGGTTTGCGTGAAGGTCACTAATTTGATGTAGCTTCGAAATTCCGACGCGGTGTCGTAAAAAGCAATGAGATTGTTATTTTATAAAAGTGATGTCCCATACGCAAATGTTGTGCGGTGGAAAAGCCCTAGGAGAGTCGGGGCAGGAAAGGAGTTTACAGGAAGAGGGGAGGGGGGTGAATGAATGAAAAAGTTTAACCACTCCAGATTTTCATGAATTCCGCGCCGTATGAATTTTTAAAAGAGTTTTATGTTTAAAAAATATGTTATTCGAGTGGACAGCAAACACCATTCATTGGTTATTGTTTAGGGGAATAATTTCAGGTTACAGTAACGACATTTTATCTCGGAGCAAACGTGATCGCGGGCCAGCAAAAGCATTGTGTTCGTTTTTCTTCTTCTTCATTGTTTTGGTTAAACCACTTTTTTAGAATACTTTGTGCCATTTTTGAAATGTGAACATATTCTTCTTAGTTTACACATTTAACGTTCGACGGTGTATCGCAAGAAATGACTGAAGCTATGTTCAACGAGGACGAGAATTGGCTCTTTTGCACCTTTTAATTTCTGTTACCATGCAGTGGCTCACCTAAGAAAGCTTTAACAGGGCATGAACGTGAAAGCTATAGAGATTTTGACTGGCTGCAAATTTGCAGATAAAATATAGTGCTTCGGTTTGTTTAGTGAAACAGGTTAGTATATGCTTTTTCATCAGTTCTATTTTGTTGTTTTCGTTTTTTATCGAGCGAACGTACCCATTATATGGATTCTATTTGATGTAGTAGCCGGGGGGGTTTTTCGGTGCATCCTCCGCTTAAAATGAGATATCATGGAATGAGTGCAATAACTGTCGATCTTAAACAGTGGTATTCTTTTAGAAGTGCAGCTCGCGATTCGTAAAGAATTAATGCCCAACTATTTGGCGAGTCAGCGATCGTGGTTATCGCCGCAAGAGGTGTACAGGGAGACGACGGATGGAATACAAGTTTGCACCATCCTCTGTTTATACCATTCATTTTTTCAGATGGTTTGCGTGAAGGTCACTAATTTGATGTAGCTTCGAAATTCCGACGCGGTGTCGTAAAAAGCAATGAGATTGTTATTTTATAAAAGTGATGTCCCATACGCAAATGTTGTGCGGTGGAAAAGCCCTAGGAGAGTCGGGGCAGGAAAGGAGTTTACAGGAAGAGGGGAGGGGGGTGAATGAATGAAAAAGTTTAACCACTCCAGATTTTCATGAATTCCGCGCCGTATGAATTTTTAAAAGAGTTTTATGTTTAAAAAATATGTTATTCGAGTGGACAGCAAACACCATTCATTGGTTATTGTTTAGGGGAATAATTTCAGGTTACAGTAACGACATTTTATCTCGGAGCAAACGTGATCGCGGGCCAGCAAAAGCATTGTGTTCGTTTTTCTTCTTCTTCATTGTTTTGGTTAAACCACTTTTTTAGAATACTTTGTGCCATTTTTGAAATGTGAACATATTCTTCTTAGTTTACACATTTAACGTTCGACGGTGTATCGCAAGAAATGACTGAAGCTATGTTCAACGAGGACGAGAATTGGCTCTTTTGCACCTTTTAATTTCTGTTACCATGCAGTGGCTCACCTAAGAAAGCTTTAACAGGGCATGAACGTGAAAGCTATAGAGATTTTGACTGGCTGCAAATTTGCAGATAAAATATAGTGCTTCGGTTTGTTTAGTGAAACAGGTTAGTATATGCTTTTTCATCAGTTCTATTTTGTTGTTTTCGTTTTTTATCGAGCGAACGTACCCATTATATGGATTCTATTTGATGTAGTAGCCGGGGGGGTTTTTGAACTGGATTTGTTCCCCACATTGTTTTAGGTGAATGTGCCGTATTTCATCACGATACCAATCCTCCTCCCTTTCTTCATGAAGAAAAATTGAAATCGTTGATAAGCAATAGATGAGCATGCATCCCCAGTTTTTGAAAGAGAAAATTTAGAAAGCTAAACGTGCATGCGTGGTGCGATGCGTCAAGAGGAAAAGTGGGTGCTTTAAAGTAGAATATGGCAAAAGTGCTTCTAAAGGCGAAATCGCGTGCAACTCTTGAGGCTCAAATAACGCTTTTTCATTACACTTATTGGCACGCAGAAATTGCAACTCAAATATTCGTTAACAAATTCTAAGCCGCTGATTTTCTCATAAATATATCCCATTTTTTGGTGCGATTTACCGCTTCGTAAGTTCTGTCCGTGATTGTGGTCTCAGCTTTCTGCTGCACGGGTTTGTGACCCTGTTTTCATTTCTTTCGTTTTTTTCCCTATCCTTTCTCGTCACCTCCCTTCTCCTCGCAGCGACTTGGGATCACTACCTCTCCACCCCCCCACCCCCCATCATTTTGGCATCGATCCACTGAATTTTCTCAAATTTTTATGCGTTTTTTGCAAGATGACTTCCGTTGAAATTTTGTTTGTTTTTGAACCGCTGTTTCAGTGGCGATACGTAATCCGTCTGGAAAATTTGGAGAACACTACGGTAATATTGCGTGAAAGAGCAATGAAGGTATTCAGTCTTAACAACATGCAGCAAGTGAGCGGACATGGAGTCATAGGCTCAGTAAGTTGCATCTCTTTGGTTTGTTGTTGTTGTTTTTTTAGCGACTCGACTTCGGCCTGGGGTCCTAGAATGAGCTAATTTGCGGGGATCCTCACTGCTTTTTCTAAACCTGTAACATAATAGGAAATCGCCTTCAATGTTTGGTCTTCCTTCTTTTTGTTTGTTCTGTAACTTCACTCCCATTTTTCGAATCTCTTCTAAGATCAGGTCATCACCGTTTACCGTTTCACATTTTGCTTCATTCCGACCTGAAATTCACTGTATACAAATTCACTCTATATAACGCAATAGAATAAAGTTTTAATAGATTTAATTGTGTTTTTACTAGTATATCTATGTGATACTTTGGTACGAACATAAAACAATTGGTTGCGTTTTGTCGAGCCCTTTGAAAACTTTTTCTTTCAAATATTTGTTTAAAAACTGATGGTCGTTAGCAGTCGCTGGCAAACTCCAGAAACCGACGATTGTTTTTGAATTTGTCTGAATTGATGAATTCTTTTTTTCTTCATAGGTTATATTCAGTCTTGAAATGTTGAAACAGAGGTTTTGAAACTCCATTTATTTATTATTTTTATATTACCTTGGCCGGAGTTATCCATGAACAAGTTGACATGGTGAATCGCTTTGTGAAGGCACTTGTTCATGCTTCGTATTTGCTTGTCAACATGCTGAACTGTTCGAGACTTCAGTCCATACACTTGAAATGCAAGAATCCTTTGTGCTTTCACAACTGGGACTTTTACCATGCTTGAAGTATTTATTAAGAAACGATAATGTTTTTTTTTGCTGAAGAATCCTCGTTTGTCGCCGCAAGAACCGGCCTTTCAGTTCAGCAGTACAGTGGATCTACCACAACCAAAAGGCGCTCACATGTGGTTCGTTTTGGCGACTCATTTTAATTTTCCTCATTTCTTGTTTTGATGTGGTCCGTTCGTTTTGTTCAGTTGTAGAAGCGGATATACTAATAGATGGAAACTGGCTAACGAAAGGTAACATCAAGTACCACGTTTGGTCATTTTGTGTTTTTTTTTTCACAATTTCAGTCTACTTCAATTCGTTTGTTTGCTGAAATGGTTTCGAGAAATGCTTCAGGCATTCTAGATGAAGGGGTGGGTAGTAGAGAAGAAACAGAGGTATGTGCTTTTTTGATAAATTTGCATTCGGCGATGAAATATACAGTTTAGCCAGATTTGCCGATCAAAAATCGTTTATTTTTTTCGTACTTATGGGTCTCTCGTTGAGAGAGGAAGTTTATCCGTGAAAAACAGTTCGGATATGCTGGGCGACATGTTGAAAAACAAGCTGACGCATTTTAAAATGGTAAATGACCGGAAGTTGCACCGTGGAGGAAGCTGATCGTTTCATGAAGGTGATATGTGTTAGTTGATTGGTGAATTGCAGGGGTAAATTCAAAATGGAACGCGAGAATGGATCATGCTTCGATGTAACCATTCCCACAATTGTGCTAGAAAGCCATGCCGAACGAATGCCCGAACAGACCGGAACCCAGTTGCAGTAGTCGATCTTTTAATCGATTTCGGGTTATTTTATTGGGTGTGATTCTTAGAATATGTAATTTTTCACCACGATCACCGCATTTGTCTCGAGTAGAGTTGCGCTTCGTTTGGGTGGATGTGGGAAAAATGTGACGGATAACAGAAAACAGCTGGCTGACATGTGCCGGCAAATTTTCCGCCTCTATTTTGACGCTTTTCCTTGCCTTTTCTTTCCAAAACCTTTTGTCCTTGTCTCTTGGACCCTGTTTATTTTTTTTAAGTTAAAATATCTTTTATATATATATACATATACAATTCGAGCAGTTCGAAAAACCAGAGTTCATTTTTAACTGATGAAATTTCTAAATTTCCAGTCAGCGGGTATTCAGCACATTCAGCGTTAAGCAAATCGGAAAAAAAGCTCGTTTTTTCCCAGGTTGTACTTTTTTTGGCAAATTCATCGGTATCTTTGCTGGATTTGTTCGGATTGTCAGTTTGGGAAAACGTAAAGGGAACTAAGTTATGACTTTATTTGTTGCTTTTGCGTAAAGCGAACTGTGCCGTATTGCCTCGAATAAAACGTCCCACTCCACATGCCCTTCCAGGATACCTTGTATCCCTTCTTTTTGAACGCTTTTGAAAAATAGTTCGTCCACTCCTATTCGAAACAGCCTTCCTTTCTTAAAACTGTTATGAGAGACCAAAGATTTCGACACTGAAAACGCCACTAAACAGACTGAAAAATAGCTTCTTACTGGCAAAGCCTTTACCTCGAGTAAATTCCTCCTCCCTCCTCCTCTCCAGAAACCTGGTAATTATAGTCCGACACTTTGTTCGGGTAATCGGTGCACTGTCCTGTTGGGGTTTTAACGATTAGTCATGAGCAGCTGCTACAGCAGCTCATAATTCAGTCCGCAATGTAAGTGTTTTTGATCACATTTAAGTCGTTCTTCATTTGCAAAAGTATTTATGAATTTTCTCCTAGTTGTTGAGGTGAACATTAATTTCTTGTTCCGTATGGCGTTCCATGTTTTGATTTTTTTAATTGTCTGATCGCTTTTTCAAATCAACGTGGAGAAATGAAATTCATGAACCGCTTGTTTTGAAAGAAAAGCAGTAGAGGTCGCTCAGTACGATTGATTGGCTTTTTTGAACTCTCTCAAATCTGCTATCATTTTAAACTAAGAGAGATGGTCTGAAAGAGATGCATTCATGTGAATTGCTACTCCTCGATTAACCGTGAAGTTCGTGCCGCTTTCACGATCCTATTGTAGTTAGCAACTAGCCTAGCACATGTTCTCATTTAAGTGGTAAGAACATCCTAGTGAACGTAAATTTCATTTTTTTACCAGACAATACGTTTGGTAAAAGCTTTGCAAATTTTATCCACCATATTAAATTTGGCAAAAATTTGCAAATTTTACCAAACAATTATTATGACGTGATATCATATCCGTCATCGATTATGCTGCACAACAACTAAACGTTCATCTGAACGTGTTCTTTATAAATATTTTAAAGCGTTTATTCAGCATAGAATAAGAATCTGTCAACGTATGATGAAATTTTTCAGAAATACACATTTCTTTATATAGTACATTTTGCATCGTCAGTTCACGTAAACAACCCGGCAACGGTGACAAATTATAAAGGAACAAAACATCATTAAAACATTAGACAAGAGAAAGGAGCCCCGCGTACAACTAGCTAGTTGTTGAGCAAATGCGTCGCCTTTTCGTTGATCAGAGTTAATCGGTAACTGAAGGGGTTATTTACAAAATTTCTGCCGTGAATAAACTGCTCCAACGAGTTTCCTTAGCGGCGTCGAAATGCGTTCGATTTTCATCCTCTTAATCAGATGTTTCTTTTTTTCTGTGGACATTTTTTAAAATATTCTCCAGAAACACGTCATTAGCACTGTTGAAAAATGGACTCAAACTGTGCTCGTGGCATACTTTTAAAGCGGATTTCTTAAAAATGGACATTTTGTTGCTTTACTATTCGCCAGAGTGTTGCGAAAATTGCTTTATGTTTATATTCTGCCCTCTATATTTTAAATTCACTCGCGACTATTAATTTTTGTGCAGATTAAATTTCAACTGCAAGTGACCACACTGGGACTGTTGCCAAACAACGATTACGCCTCATCGAGAATATGGCCGTATAGTATAACGGTTATCGCCCAGATATCATGCAACACGTATGTTGAGTTGAGTGGAGGTGGGAATAAGGGGATGGGAACTCGTTTGCTTGAGCGGAAAACGAAACAGTGGACATTGCACAGTAGCGTCGACATTTGGAAGACATTTGCGGGTCAGGTTCATGCCGAACGCTTTTTAGCCATACTTTATCACCAGCTTGATGCCATCATGAGTCCAGTTCAAGCTTATGCCAATATTCACACGGACTACCCGGATTCTGCATGCAGTGAATCCACTGCTTTTGACGATCTCCTTTTGCCGAGGCGGACAGCAATATGCCACCTGAAAAGTGATCTCACATTTGCACAGTTCCGTTATGCAGAATGACGCTAGGCAATTGAGGCATCTTTTTAAAACAAAGCAGTTGTGAAATTCAGTTTATAATATTTCAAAGCCCATATAGAAATGACTGGTTAGTTTTTCATTAAAATGACTGTTAGATTCCAACATTGTCATAAGCTGTGAAACTGCCCGAATCACGTCTCCGACGGTCGTGAGGCGTTATTACCTCCTTCTACCGAAACTGTCGATCCAGCCATCGTAAACAAACGGAAAGGCGTGCCACAGGCATTGGCACGACCTGATTCACGCTTAATTCCATTCGGTTTGATAAGCTGCTTGCGAGTAACGTTATTCGTTTTTTGTCTGACTCATTCTAGCACCGTTCTACTAAAGATGCGTTTTTCTGCAATCCATTTAATGAAGCATGCAGCCCGCCCGACCACAAAGTGCATGCAGATCTTTTCCCTTCAACGGGGATGTAACCAACTCGGTGGTCGATGAACTGGCTTAAAATTGAGTATACGGAGTGAGAATAAGGTGTGCATTACAATTACCAAATTTAGCAACGCTTGCTTCCATGGTGTCCGAGTTCAGATCACCAGACAGATAGAGAAAACACACATTCACACAAGTGCATCTAAAAGACATGGAACAGTTATGATTCGATTCGCAAATGGAAATCTGCCGGGGAACGTGAAAGATATACTATCAGCGAGGGAAACAATGATATCAACTGTTATCAAAACGGTTGCGTGTACGGCCGAAATATAGTGCAAAATCAGAGCATGAAACATAGTGAAATCCAAAATGAGATAATAATCATTAGAAGCTTTACTTTAGGGGAATTTTATAGTTACTTCATAGCAACTGTGACTTATCACATATGATTTTATGACGTTAGAATCACGTTAGCCGAACATAAGCCACAAACCAATGGAAATCAACTGTTCTTGTGCGCTTTCCCAAATTTACAGCTTGCCAAGCGTATTATGAGGACGTTTTGTCTTTTTGTTTATATGTGTTTGTCTATCTATCGGTTCAGTTGAACTCGGGAATCACTGAAGCTAGATATACAGAATTCACACCCTAGGATCACCTCCTATACATAGTTTTAAACCAAATCATCGAACCCCATCGGAAATACACCTCTTTGAAAACGCCCCGCAATTTCACCAGATCGGTTTGCATAATTCAACAAGTCATGAAATCTTCAATAGAAGATTTGTCTAGGAGATAAAGTCGGATAATATTTGGATTTCCGTTATTTGCAAGCAGTTTATGAAGTGGCCTGGTTTGACGAGTGAGTTCCAAAGCACCCACCTATCGTGCCAGTCTCCTTCCTCCCCTCTCCTCACACGTTTTCAACGTTCCTTGTGAAGTTTTTTCAGAGATCTAAAAAAATCGGTGATGATAGTATGCGTTATTCGCTATCTCATGTCGTCAAGCAAAATACCACACAATCGAAACCACGACGCTTGCAATCAACACAAGCATTTGCAACAACATCAGGCGTCAACACTGCTGCCGCTTCAATCAGCACGGATCACAATGCATTCGACACATTTATTTTACGTGCACATCAAGCGACAGTCTGCGTTGCCATCGCACACAACGCGCTCCATAGACGTGACGAGGATCGCTGCGCAAAAAGATGTCAGTGAATGACGACTAATTTCCCGATGACTGCTCAGTGAATGAGGACCTCATCAATGTTCATTCTAAGTTTTTTCAACCTTATAAGATCTCTGAAAACATTACCTATGTAATCATCCTGTTTGCCGACGTCGTGATCATAGACACCGACCTGAAGCGTCTTCTTCGGTAAATCCTTGAAGGGTACAACGAATGCGAGCGTCTAAACATTTTTTAAATTGCACAATGAAAATTTCATTACAAACCCCCTCCACACCTTAACTTTCTACTCTTGGGAATTTTGTCATTTCACAGGTAATTCGTACTATTGGGAATTTTGCCATTTCACAGGCAACTTTGCCTTAGAAGTGAGCTGCTGATCATTAATTATTTCATTGCAAAATCTGCATGTTGTTCTGTCGGTATCACCTGCATGTTATGATTTTTTCCTAAAACTGATAATCTGTTTCATAAATGTGTTGGAGAAGAAACGCATCAGAGTTCGATTAAACGCATGATTTCAGCATAAAAGAAAGCTTTTTCTTAGCTTTCTCGAAAAATCCTCAAACTATTTCGCTTTCGCGACCGTCAGTTGGAGGGGGGAATATTTGTGAAAAATTAAGAAATCGCAAACCACATATCGTGACCCGACTCTGAGGCAGTTCGAAAAAACGGTGGCAAAAAATAAGGAGACAAATGTCACTGGGAAGAAAATAAAGTGACGAAGTGAAGCCACTCGAATAAAAATGATAAATGAAGTGATAAAATGCTTGTTAAAATGATAAAGTGAAAAAAAATTGATGAAAATAAGTGATAAAGTGAAGCAGTTAGGTGCTATAAAGTGCGAAGGCGATTAGTTGTGCTGAACTTTTTTCTGTTCAAATGATTTGTTGATCGTTCCACATCAGAGAAAAACGAGGTTGATAAGAGTGCTATAAAAAACGAAAGTGAACAAACTTCATTGTATTCGGGATTCAATGTCCTCTTCTTTGTTGAGGTCTTTTGTCTGTGCGCCTTACAGGTCAGAGGAGTGAGTGCACTGCAATAATGAGTTTTATATATTTGGCAAGAGACGTCTATCTTCTCATAGTCATCCCATCACCTACTCCACTTTCCCTATCTCGTACAGCTGCCTTCTCTCTTCTTTTTAAAATTCGCCCATGCAATTTTTTTAACCAAGATTAACGAGATTTCCAAATATTCTTAAAGCGATAACCACTCTTAATCACAAAAATTATTCTTAACTACCATCTTTAAAACTCTGATATACATATAAGATTGTAATAATGAATCGAACACTTTAGTGAAAGCCACTATTCGGGTCAGTGAGCTCTATGGCTCAAATACTACGCACGCTAATAAGTAGGCGTCCGAATTGTTTCAGATTGTTTAAAGACAATCTGATTAGACAGAAAATTGTTGAGAACGAGAAAACTATGTTTTAAGTAAAGAATTTGAATTGTTAAAAACATAAAAAGTCGTTTTAAATAAAAGATTAAAAGACGGAAAACCACATAAACGATTCTAACTATATTTTTCCGCTAACTTTTCAAGGCTTACACTTTAACGTATGGATCGGAGAAGCCTGTAGAATCCATGCCAACCAGTTCGACACAACGTTTAATTGTGACGAATAGAGATCCCTGTTGCACATTGTATACCACGCCAATTAGAATCTTACCGCGCTCACCTCCAACGACCGTTTTATCAACCTGAACAGTTTTAGCAAATTGGCACTGTTCATTTTAAACATTATACTTCGAGAATATTATTCCCAAAAACAGTGATCAATTAGGCACAACGGAAATAGTTTCGTGAAAACTCATAACATATTAAAAATAGCAAGTTCGAAAAAAACATCAACAGCGGCAGCAAACAGAAAACATAGGATGCGTACCGTATGCTTGTACATACGGTGATGGACGATGGATTTTTAACCGAGCGTTCCTATGTGTTATGTATACATACGGCATGAAATACGCCGTGTGCATAAACAGCTGTCATGTGTTTTACCTCTTTGATCTGTTAAGACTCCGAGTTTTGAGGTTGTAAAATAAGAGCAAATTTTATTGTTCAGTTATACCGTGCACGCGCTATAAGCTCTCGGGCTGATGCAACCGTTGATGCTACAATTTTTCTATAAGGTGTCCAAAATAGCTTACTGGCATTGCACGCTCCAGGTACATATTAAACTTCTTGGATTGTCCAGGTGTGATCTTCTTAAGCGGTACGCGTGTTTCACCGAGGAAATCTGATCCAATACGATCCCTATCGAGCACGGTTACGCGAAGTGTCTTCTTGAGTCGGTCATCCTCACTAATACCGTAATATGTGAACTCTTCATTCCATTCCGGATTTAGAGTTTTTTCAATTGTTTTACTAGTCAGCTTTGTCGCCTGAAACTCAAAGGAATGCCGACTGCAGATAACGCAACTGCTAACATCAGTAAGCTTGAACATTGATTAAAAGTTGACTGTATAATATAGTTGCTGGCTTGCCTACCTATGCTCCCGCATGCAAAAGAATAAATTCACAGCTGTATAATGCGAAAAGAATCAATCAAACTTAACGGGTTGTTAAACGGAATAGTTTGATTAGTTTTAGTTGAGAAAATTTAAAAAATATTCGGGAAACAAACGAAATAGACATTCTCAGCGAGCATCTTTAGATGAAATTTGTGGAGACTCTGAATCAATTTCATAAGTTTTTTCTTTAAGAGTTTATGATACTAAATTATCAGAGCGGTCTTTCGTTGGGCTCATTTTACAAACATTCTTTTTTTGTTTAAACGATGATCTGCAGAACGGCAACCTAGACATCCACATGTGTTCATGATTTTTATTACGAAAAAAAAAGTTGAGTCAAAAATTATACCTTTGCAGCACCAGGAATCAGATAAAATTTCACATAGGGATCTGAGAAACCGTTTTTGTCCATTGCTCTCAAATTCTGAAAAGGGAATAGCCTGGCAATCTAAATCATCTCTGGCTTTTAGTTGGAAAACTAAAGCATTGAAATTGTATTTAGCGCGCAGTAAGCCCGACCGAGTTTCAATGCTCCAAGCCAAATTATTAGCTGCTCTGATGATAGTAAAGAAAATGCTTTCGGTTCAACAGTTTAAGCAAATTTCCGACTGCGGCGCTCCAGTACTGATTAGCGAATGAAACATCATTATAGAAGTGCGGCAATTGCGATGTTCCGACACCACAAATCCGGTGTGTCGAATGATTTTGGCGCTCTCATCCCATCTATGAAAATTCTTTAGAATAGAAACAACACAAGTGGAATAGATGAAAATACACTAATAGCAAAATCGTCTAGAAAGTGCCGACTAAACATCACATTTCTCGTACTAATACTTTCAACCGAATCAACAGTAGTTAATGCTGCATCTGATAGATAACAGCGTCATCCGCTTCCGCTTCAAGTTATTTTAATTGCAGCTGTAAATTGATCTGAAAAGTGCCGAGTAAATATTTTACAGAATCACTAATGTGGCAAATATGTCAGTGACTATGAGAATTGTTATTTTTGTTAGACAAAGAGAATGAAATTTTAAAAGTAAGCACGAACCCGCGCTCTAATAAGCTTTATATGCAGCTGGTTTTCATCGGGCAAGTACAACAAGTCGAACTGAATTGAGCCTAGTGTGCCTGCAATGAAAAACAATGATCGTACTTGTACTGCAAATTGCGAATAACGAAACATTCTTTCTTTGTACAGCATGCAACCATCGCAATGAGCGTCATTAAATGACGTGCGCTGAAAACATAATGCGTGAGTGAGTTTGTGAAAACAGGGCAGCAGAATCATCGATTTTAGCCCGAACAGTCGAGAGGCTCAGAAGAGGAAGGTTGCGTTCGTTTATGATTCTACTCTGCGAATTTTACCATTCCATCCTTTACATCCGTAGTTATCGAACCACTCAACCATTTCAACAGTGAACCAGTCCACCCGTAACGTACATAATTTGCCTAATTCAGAGGAATTTTTTGAAGTGCATTGCTGCTATAGTTCCAGATTAATTATATCGACGCTTATAATCTATACGCAACGGTAACAACAGATGGGAATTTTTATGTTTAACAGCTCATTCCTCCCTAGAAGTGTTGACTGCTTGCTGGGTGATCGAACAGCTGTTGCTTGACATAAGGCAATGGAACTCACAAGCTGCGTTCAGTCGACCATAAATCAGCCACAAAACGTGCAGTCAAAACTCCGTGCAATCGCATAACCATACTACATGTATGAAGCACTTATTCGTTCTCAATGACTCATGATATATTCGCCCTCAAAGATTAATGATATGATCTCATCAGTAACATTTCACTTAAAAAATTAAAAAAAGAGACCAACGAGAAAATTTGACATTAGTCGAGAATTTATTCATCAAAAATCACTTTAAAGATTGTATTTTCTAAATTGGCAACTTTAGATCGTTCTTAATTTTTTTTTCAACAATATTTTTTATTTTTTGATATCTTAACAATACAATATCGATATCTTAACAATATAATATCGATATCTTAACAATATAATATCGATATCTTAACAATATAATATCGATATCTTAACAATATCTTAACAATATCAACAATTTACAACAATATTTTCAACAATTTTTTTCAGCAATCATTCTTATAAATGTTTCTACTTAACACGCGCTCTCTCAATACGGCTTTCACATCCGCGATCCCATAAGCGACATCCACATGCACCACGGGCAATTATGGCGCTGCTATTTTGCCCTGTTTGCGGCATACCTTTCTGTTCAAGCGACTGACAACGTTCATAATGTGCTTTAACGCATGCATGTTAGTCGACTAACTATAAAAGTTGTGGACTGGTGAAAAGTAAAAGCAAAAGATTAGTCAGATGCTCATACAGACAGCACGACGAACACAGAAGCAGAAGAGTGAATGTGTGGCACCGATGTTCGTCGGCTCGTCTTTGTTTGTCTGAAGTTCGGTGCCAGACACTGTACGACGCACCGCCATCTCATCCCGACACACCAAACGAAGAGAATTCGAAGATTGTGTTGATGGGATACGTTCGCTCAAAACACGTGATACTACGGCCTTCGATTTGCATCGCCACGAGAAGGGCGATCGGTGACGAACAAGCTGTCCAAGTGGCATTGACGAAACCAGCTCTAAAGA
>JPKZ01001440.1:720109-733432 GCA_000803305.1 Toxocara canis | reverse complement strand
GCTCGAAACCACTTCGGCAAACTCAGGTAACACTCGTCCCTAAGCTTGGCCAATCGTAGGAGAAATGTAGTATATATATATATACATATATATATATATATATATATATATATAATACGTATATATATGCATAACGCAAATGTGATTAAGAAAGGATTAGGGTAAGTTGACGCTGCGAAGGAAGGACAAGTATAGGTAGTATGTAACGAAAACTACGGCACAATGGAACAAACCATAACGAACAGTAAAGCAAAGAAAACGTTTTTAAATGAGACAACTATTTCATAGAAACCCTTTCTGCCCAACTGATCGGGAAATTTTCAGCACTTTATCGAGCGTTTGCTCAGCAAATTACATTTCGGTGACAAAAATTCTTTGATCTTACCAACCAGATTCATCTCGTATTCTCATCATCTTTCACATTGTCGCCATCAAGTTCGCACGCAGAATTGCCAAAATGAACAGTTTTGCCTTATAAACGAATGAGAATAAACGTTTTAATAAATCGTTTACAAATGAATGCAAAAACGCAAAAACTGAACTGTTGAAAGTTAACACGCAAAACAATAGTGTGGAGTAGAGTCGCGTTTTGCCTGTTTATGATTATATTTGCGGTTATTGACGATATCAGAAACGATAGACGGCCAACAGTCGAATTCTTTAGCTAGCGAATTATCTGGAGTTGTGGATTAAATATGTTGGAGCGTTGAAGAGTTAAAAAGTACGACTCTTTTGGAATAGTTGTATTTTATGTGTTCCCAATAGCCTCCACTAATGCCTCACTTCTAAGATGTCACAATGATTTAATCAATGTGCTCGTAAACTGACTGTGTTCCTGTTCTTTAGCAAACGATGAAAATATATTTATAACCAAACAGAGAGGAAATAAATAACAAATCCATAAATTATTTTCTTAACGAACCAGGGGAAATTTGATTTTCAAAATTTCGTGTAGCATTCATACTTCGAAATTTTTACTCCCCTTCCAGATGATGGCGAAAAATTCTGATTTCTGTAAAATTTTAGTTTGCACAACTTAAAAGCTGCATACGTGATCAAAGCAATAAGTGGCACTCGAACTGGAAATTCACTGCAAAAATCAATCGATATCGATCAGTTTGGTAACTTATCGTGCTTGTTAGTTAGACGGAATGTACGTACCACACATGCGCTTTCTAATGCCAGCAGGGACGAGAAAACCGCTCATGCACATGGCATTGTATCATGCAAACTCTACGGCACATGGGCACGGCCTCTTTTTATTGATCAGGTTGAATACCTTGTGAGGAAGAGCAGGATACTGTTGACTCAGCATTATAGTGAGGTGGTGCGGCTGCAAAAACAACTTTACATACACCAGGACGTTGAACGCTGCATCACGATACCTCCGACTTTTGTTGTTTGATGAGGAGAAAAGTGCGACAGGATGAGGAGGGTGCTGATTATACAGCATTAAGCGAATCGTTTGTATCAGGTACGGCTGCCCGATACAAATAAAAACACTGTCGGTTAAGGATAACAAAGGAATAAACAGATAAAGAGGGATAGTCAGAATTCTTTTAGAAGCGATACGTAATTTTTGTATTCGTCGTAAAATTTTTCGCATTTCAGTTCCGTTACTTCTCTCGGTATCGTCATACAGTGTTCTTGACTTCGGGATGTGCAATTTTGAGCATTCATCATATCGCTAAACAACGTTTCTATGGTTTACAAGCAAACTACACGGTTTAAAAAAAAGAAAAAGTAGCAAAATGATAAAAAAGGATGCTAGATACAATATAAGCGCACTTACTCGAGTGAATAAAAAAATCCAAACTGGATGTCAGAGATTTTAGCTTGCTGGTCTATAAATCACAATTACTTACTTGTTTCTTCCTCTGGAGAACTCATGAACGATGTCGTCGGCTCCTCCTGAATCATTTTATGTTAGCTTTAATCAGAATGACATCCTTCCTACCGACGATGAGATGTATGAAGTTTTTTCAGATGTAACAAACGCGTCGCTGCTGCTATCACACATCGTACCTGCCATCAGTAATAGTCAACAATGGGAAAACTAGAAAAACATCCATCATGTTACCTCGAATCGAATAAAGCCCTCGCGAGCAACATTTTTGGAAAGTTCCAAGGTAGGGTATGCTATATAGAAAGATGCTATTCGAAAAAGAGTGGGGTCTGTCTTTCATGAGGCGTCTAAACGGAATCCTTATTGAGTCTTAGTTTGGGTGAGTAGCGTTACTGTTGTGAATTGTTTATTTATTCTGCTATGGAAGCGATGGATTCGGCCATTATAATGTCCAAGCATAAATTTTAAATTATAAAATTGCTGAGCAGAAACTGGAAGAAAAAGTGGAAAAATGATGCCACAAAAGACAATAATCAGTAACCGGCTTTGCTTCGAGTAGGTAACAACTCTACTGTTGCTCTGCTTTTATCGGTCTCGTTTTTTTCGGTGTCCTCCCATACAGTAATATCCGTTGCTTTTCGCCAAAAAATGTACACAGTTCTTCAGAACTGTTGTAAAAAATTGCACCTATGATGCTTTAATTTTTGCTGCATGGGCGACCGGGAAAAAGACAGCAGAGTAGTTGACGGATTCTGGCTGCATTCCGTTACTCGTCTAGCAGAAATAATTCTGCGTTGGCCGGATAGTTGTGTCATCTCGTTATTTGGAAATATCGATATTTCATTTATGAGCGAATTTTGGCAATTGCAGTGCTTAGAATTCATAACAAAATATAATTTGGAGATAAAAGGAACCGTGTTGTCACAATTTTCTAGTACATCAAGCTCGGAATTCGCATAACGTTCTCTCCTCTTCTACTTGCTCTCAGTGAGTTACATGAAAACCTTGCTAACGATAATTCGAACGAGGCATCACATGAGGTCCACAGTTGTTGACTGCGTTGCATTAATGCACTCATACTTTCCGGATGTGGCTGCTGCACCAACGACAGTTTAATCCAGTAATCATGAAAAATGTAGGAAAAAAAACATTCCCAAGATGAACCAATGAACCTTCAATAATTAACGTAAATGAGAACGTTTTAGGCACTCCTCTTCCCAGTAAGGTAAAATCTGGAATAATTCATAGAGGGAGAAGACGGCTCTATTCGAGGAAAGCGCGCTGCATTTCTCATGAAACCTCGAGAGCTAAAACCTGTCTGAGATAACACGATATCATACTTCACAATTTTATTATGCTTTAAAAAATACGGCGATTGATCATTTGCGTCGAGTATCCGAACGGCATTCTTGTAATTAACACAGCACACAATCTGGATTTGGGGATCACTCTGCATATTGTCGATCACATTATTTGAGCAGCAAATTTTCAAATATAGCAAGTGGATGTGCATGCCGGAAAGGTAACACGATAAGCTTCTTCGCTGATTCACCCATCAGATCAGTTGGCTTCATAAACTATTCGTAAAAGACGAAAATTCGATTTTCATTCAACCTAACCGCTCGCACAACTCAAAATGAATGCAAAATTTCTCTTTTTAAGCGGATGCAACGTTCTCGAGATTCGATAAAGTGGCTTGAAATAGTGTGTAGAAGATGATCGTAGGTGTAGCATACAATTACCAATATTCCTAATTCAGGCTGTAGTGGGTTCTCGAGTTGAAATTGGTGAAAGATAGAGACTTACAAACAAGCACATGTACACATGCAGACATGCGCGGTACCATCATAACGTACTCTGCAAATTGTAAGTTTTCCAAAAGCGCATGAAAACGTTATTCACCCGACAATGAAGAAACCTCCTCAGCACACTCTCAACGCGTCATATTTTCTGAGTTACCCTCACATTTGCCCATCACATCCTTAAAGAAGTTACGTTGTGCATTGGTTGATTTAAAAAAAAGAAGAACTTAAAGACATGCCTGTTTTATATTCTCGGAACTATCGCGATTGGCCGAAGTGTTTCGACTGAGTGGGGCAGTGACGCTACGATTTACCGACGACGTCGACGAGGCTATACTGAGGCATCGGTCCGGCAATGGCGAGGGGTTCGCGTTTCTCGGCGGAATTGGAGGTGGAACACTGCTAACCGATGACGGAAACGAACATACAGCTCCACTTGACGACCGTGTAGCCGCATCGGTTTGCTGAAGTTCCGTTTCGGAGAGCGGCACTGCAGGAGGAAGAACCAACGATGTCGATCTAGATGGAGCATGAGACTGTGAAGTGCTACAGTGTGGTTCAGCAGCTGCATGATGCGGTACCGCCGGCTGTGTTGGAGATCCGATTGTAGTCGCTGGAAGGACAATTGAAGAACGACTCATGGAGAGTTGTGCGTTAGCGAATGCCGAATGATCGCTTGGAACAACTGAAATTGCAATCCCATTATTAAAGCTAATCATTTAAACATCGCAGGTGCGAAGTTACGAAACATTCCTAACATCATAGTTTTTCATTTAAAGCTATTTTTATTTCGTTTTTCAGAAATTTTTTGGAAGTGTTCATATATGTTCGCCCAGTTAAAAAAGGAAAGAAGCTGGGAAGTCGGTTGAGTAAAGAGCATTTAATGGACTGGCATCAATAAGCAGCAGATGAAAACTTGAGCAGTCCATTGCCCAATAAGCGTTTCGATAAATATATATCGATCTTCCACAAATATTCGCCACAATTCTGCTAGTTTTAGAGAGTTATTACTCCTTTTCCTGTGAAATGACAGTGAGACTGAGAAAAAAATTGAGACAGCCAGTTGAACAGACCGAAAAAGATTGTAGGTATTAATTTTTGTGTTACCCTACCAGTACGTGCTTCATCGTATTGAAAGAGTGTAGTGAATTGAGGTCAGTAACCCTTACTATACATTACGAGCACATCTTGTTGCTACGCATCACAACAACACCACTTCTTTGAATACAGCTGAATACGAAGGTTCAATTCCTATCAACTGCGATAGTGGCCGAAGTGATAAAATGCAGCTAGCGTGTTGTACCTTGCTCGTTGGTTGTCCTGGTGAGAATTTGATATAAAAATACTTTAAGAGAGATAAGAGCTGCTTCAAAATTTGAAAAATTTTGGAATTTTTTACAAACCCAGTGATAGTTACTTTAACCCTCAATCCGTTCACGTGGTGCTTCAAGTGATTCACAGAAAGCTTTCAACTCGCAATTTAGAACTCCCTGCTCGAAGCCTTACTGAAAAGGGAAATATCGGAGACAACCTCCGGAATCGATAGACTTGGCGTCGGATGCAATGATCGAGGAAGGATTCTGTGACAGATCATCGCCAAACGATGATGGAGAGTGCCTGGGTGATGTAGACGGGGTGGTGCGCCGCGAATCTCCACTTTCCTCTGCAATGTTATAGCACATTCACCAACAATACATCCCAGACTATGTGCACAAGCCAGCAACCGTAAGCGCTTCGGCATGTGCCAATGTCAACTGCGCATTCTCACCAGTTATACCCTTTTCTAAAGGATATCTTACTTATGGCTCAAGAATTACGAGCGGGCTTCAATTCAGAAACAAGACATCATCATTTTAAGTGTTCTCTTACCGGAAATTTCTCTCCCTCTTCTTTTCCTCCTTTCCTCCCATTTTCCTCCTTTCTTACCTAGTTCTTAATTTTAAAACCTTACAAGCCAATGGTTTACGATCCGCCGATGATCACATTTTACCAAAGAAACGAGAGATGCAAAATTATTCAGTGATGACTTTCACCTTAGAACGGCTTATGACTCACAGTTTCGATCAAAACGCTCGCGAAAGATGCCACAGTTTCATAGCTATCCAAGCCATTAGGTTACGAAAAGGAGTAATGAAAGTTGGTGAAATTGTTCACATCTGACCGCATGATTTGCCCTAGATCCGGATGCAGTAAACGTTTTCTGTCAGCTTTTCGGCTTAAGAAGCATCGGATTCAATACTTGACTTTTGAGACCTCTTTACTATGATTTTGGCGTGAAATTGGAACTTTGGTAAGGAAGCGGTTACTCCAGCTAAACCAACGTGCGACCAGATCTGAAACTATTTCACAAACTGCACAGGCTTAAAAGTTAAGTGTACCTAGATCGAGGTGCACATTTTGCACTGGTGTGTGTGCGGGTTTGCGAGTGTGCGTGCGTGTGTGTGCGTTTGTGTGTGTGTGTGTATCTGTGTGTACGCGCATGTGCTTGTGTATATGCATGTATATATATGTATATATATATATACGAACATATATATGTGTGCACGCGTGCATTTGTGTATGCTTGTGTGTTTATTTGTGTGTATGTGTGCATGTATGTGTGTATGTGTGTGTGTGTGCTTGCGTGCGTGTGTATATATATATGTGCGTGGTGTATACATGTATGTGCGCGTGTGTGTATATATGTATGTACGTGTGTGTATATATGTGTATGTGCGTGTGTGTGTGCGCGTGTGCGTGTGCGCATGTGTGTTTGTATGCGTGTGTGTGTATGTGTGTGTTTGCGTGCGGGTTTGTACATATATATGCGCATTATGTGCGTGTGCGTATGTGCGCGTGTGTTTGTGTGTGTGTATGTGTGTGTGCAACTGTGAAACGTGCCTGGTTCAAATCTTAGCCAGCTTGATCATAATCTCGTAGTGCAATGCATCTTACACAAGTGCACAATAGACATACTAAACCCATGACTATGACGAGTCGCTTTGATCTTTGTTCTCTGGAATAAAGAAAGATTCACTTAAAACGTAAACTTCTTGTGCTTCAAGATTAGCAAATCTCGTCCACCGCATCGTGACAAACATTGATATGCTAACTGTAAGAGAAGAAGAATGAAGAGGAGGCTTTTAGGAAACGAACTCTTCTTAGTATAAACTGAAGCTGTTCAGCTACGCATAATGGGTAATTGTGAATACGATTGAGAAATATCTTTCGAAAGGCTTATGCAGGTTCACTGTGACTTCTTTTTTGCGGACAGAACAATTGCATGCCGTTCTTCTTTGCCCTTGTCTCTAAGCCACTCACGCATAATGTGATCGCGTTTCTAAATGATTTATTCAATACTCATAAGCAATCGGTTCATTCATAACGTTGTCAGCGTTTGATAACTGTAAGCCATTCTATTAATATTTTAATGCATAATGAATGATTCTGCAGATAGTTTATTCTGCAATAATTAGCGAATTGTGAAGACAGAAACAAACGGATCATAAGGTCGGATCTAATCTGCTAATAAAACAAAAAGCTAAAATTGATTTGCTCGTCAAACGAAAAGCTTCGAAAGAAAAACTGCTCTTAATTTTTTTCCAACTAAAGGGAAGGACCAACTGACCTGTATCGGTGATACGGCCTCTCGCTCCTGCAGCATACCCTGGAAGAGAAGCTCTGCCTACAGAGTTGTGCTTTTGGGGACGAGAACGTCGTGAAGTTGGCATCGCAGCCTTCTGCATCTCCTCCTTCGGCGAGAAACTCTCACCTTCAGAAGTGGACGCATTCTCATCATCTGTGCCGATGCTCATCGATGACTGCACCTTCTCTTTCACCCATGACGGTGTAATCCGAGGCCGTGGCGATTTCGTTCTGCTACTGTCAAATAAGCTATTCAGAGTTCTTTTCACATAAATTTGTTAATATAATGAATGCCTGCTTCAGTTGAGAGAGAGTGGCATAGAGGTTATGGTCGGCCTTTGGCCGCTGCAGTTCTGAACAGAAAATTACTCGATTTTGTGGGAAGCTTATCCTTAAGCAGCCAAACAGATCATTTCTCCATCGTCATACCGCAAGGAAATTTTAGGAAATTCAAATTCCCTGAGAGTTTTCAAAAGATGACATCACTCTGACAGCTTCGACATCGGAATTCCATCAAACGAACCCAGCGAATGGAAAGTTGGAGACGGTGTCGGGTGTTGGCACCAAATACATAGTGTTGACTTTATGAATAACTTATGAGACTGATCACATGCATATGAATGAAGCAAGCCCGAAGTTCAAATGAACTTACTTATTTTGATCAGGCGGAGTGGGTAACTGTCGATGTCTATGTGACGTAGCTCCATTCGACGCTGACATCTTGGCGTGATGTTGCCATGTCTTCGAGTAAAACGGTGGCGAACGTACATCCCCATTCTCGGTAGGCCTTATATACTCGGGAACTTCCTTATAGAACCACGCTCCCGACTTCTTCCACATCTTAACGTGATGTTTAGCGTTATGTGCATTTGCTGGTCGCTTTCGAGCACATACTAAGTTTAATCCAGAATATGTCAGCCCGCTGAACGTCATGCGTGAAGCAATCTACTTTTATGTCCGAGCTCTAAATGATTTGTCCATAGCAGTGGCTTAGAATGACGAATATAGTAATGGCGGTTTTAGTCCTTGCGCATATGAATGCTGCACTCGTGACGACGATGGTTGTTTGCTTTAGCATATTCGTATTGACTTTCGGCCATGGCATTTATGGCCGCAGGTAGCGCTTGACTGCTACCATAGACCAATAGATGCAATATCCGACTGACTAGCAGAGTGGCAAAATTTTGAAAAAATATCGAAGTCAATCTCTACAAGCATAAAATTTCCGGTGCTTTCAACACGCTTTGTACCCATGCAAAGAATTTTTCTGAGGATTCCTCTCCTACCTCGCTATAATTTTTTTTCGCACATCTGCCACTGCAGAGTAGAAAGCTATTTTTTGATTTCACAGTGCCGTCCTTTCATCTGCTACAAAGTAATTTTTGTGGATGTACTTTGGCTTGGGCTTAGCTTGAGCTGTTGCAACATTATCAGTAACATTACTGCTAATCGTTTCAAGGCAACTTCGTTGTCTAACCATCGCATTACGCAGCATTCGCTCGTTACTATACAAACAGCTATAAGTTCTCATTCTTTTAGGGCGATATGTACTGTAAAACAACTGAAGGAATCTCATCGATATATCCCATTGAAAGGAATCATGCGACTGTCATAAACATGCTCACCGCACTAAACAAACCGGAAACTTATGGACGACGACGTCAAAAAAAAAACAAAACTCAATACTGCTATACAGAGTTAGAAGAAAGAAACAAATTCAAAGGAAATAAGGAAAGACAGCGAGCAGAAAAAAACGAGGTGTTCCCCTCAATTAACAAGAAATGCATATCGTGCGAAAGAGGCATAGGTAGCGAAACGGTTACCGAAGCGACTGAATTCACTTACTACCTCTCGGTACTCGCTGCAGATCTTGCACAGGAAGACATTCTCGCGACGCGTCGAATCGTACGTTTCAACACCGCAGTTCTTCTGGCAAACGTACTGCAAAAGAAATACTGCTTTACTTTAGCGGATGAACTCATAGCAACACGCAACGTTAGCTCAACAGCTAGTTTTAAGAAGATGACCTCCACTTCAGCTTCTGAGAAGACTGGCTTAGCTTTTCAAACTTGAAATCAATCGGTTATTGGCTGGCGCTGTGACTGATGTGCGGCGATGGGCGCTCTTCTCCAATCGGCAAAAGATAGGAATTTCAGTGTCCATTACTGTCCACACTTTTCACTTCTACTTCTATTCTCTTACACATCAGTAATGCTTTATAAACCATTACATTTAAGTAGGCAACTACGTCAGTAAGATACTTGCTCGCTTTAGTGGACGCGCATAATGCCAGAAGCATTGGTGAATTCGATGAACGACAGAGGAGGTCGTACAATAGTCGCTCATCCATTTCCTACTATTGAAGAAGAATGGCCTTTACTCAAATGAACGAAGAAAACTGCACGCGGCAGTAAGATATATAAGTTATACGAGCAGATGTTTAGATGAATTGCACATGTGTACATGAAAGAATCGCATGTAATGAGCAAGGAATAGCAAAGAAAGGAGTTGCACATGTGTACACAGAAAAAGCAGAACCATTCAGCGTAAAACAGTAGGCAAATCGTACAAATGTGAGATGTGACTCAATAAATCAAATGACCAATTGTTCTGACGTCAAATGAGTCGAGGCGGTTTATGAACACGGGAAGATTCTGCGCCTCAGCTATTCTACGGGGAAGTTCATTCCAGGTACGGACCGCTCCGAACTGGAGTCTGCAGAAGACAGTGTTCGCAGAACAGGCTTTGCGTGCTAATTGACAGCGATAAGGTCGACGTTCACGCTGATCAAGAAGCGTAATTAGACTTTCTGGGGTATATCAGAGAGACCCCTGAAAATTTTGAAACGCAGGGCCAGCTCAAATTTTAGTCGTCAATACTCCAAAGGTTCGAGATCGAATATTTTCAACGTTATCGTATAGTCAGGTGTATATGGCCCCACGAACAACTTACGAAATGTCATACGAGTATAGTATTCTTGCACTTTTTCAATAGTTTATATATCATTGAAAAGGTACGGTGACCATGCTTGCGCACAGAATTCTACTGTGGGACGGCAGTACACAATAATGTTCAATGCATCTGTGTTGCAATGCGCGTAGGATAGATACAGTTAGCCACCTTTAACGCTTTCGTAGCTACTTCAGTGCAGTGCAAATTCCTGTGCAAATTTGGACAAATCTTGACTTCAAGATCGCGGGTCCGGTCATCCCCAGATGGTAAAACTTTGTTGTCCAATCGCAGGAAGCACTCATGATGGAAGTTAATATGGAGAACCCGGTATCTCTTGTACGAAATGAACTTTTTCAAAAGTTTTTATATCACTGATAAGATAAGGTGACCAAGCTTGCGTACAATATTATAGTAAGGGACGACAATATGCTTTACGGTAATGTTCAATACATGTGTTTTGCAATGCACGTAGGATGCAGTTAGCCACCTTTAACGCTTTCGTAGCTACTTCAGTGCAGTGCAAATTCCTGTGCAAATTTGGACAAATCTTGACTTCAAGATCGCGGGTCCGGTCATCCCCAGATGGTAAAACTTTGTTGTCCAATCGCAGGAAGCACTCATGATGGAAGTTAATATGGAGAACCCGGTATCTCTTGTACGAAATGAAAAGTTGCCACTTGCCACGATTTAGACCACGCGCTGAAGGCATTCAGATCACTTTGCAATATGTGAAAATCAACAGCGGGGTTTTGCAAAGGGCGATATATTTTTAAATCATCTGCTAACAGTTTGCAAGCGCTAGACAAATTATCAGACACATCGTCTACGTACAATATGAACAACACTGGGCCAAGTACACTCTCCTGAGGAACACCGCTGGCTTGATGGCGATAGTCGGAGAAGAAGTCCCCCTCCCTTTACTGTGAAGCGACGGCTCATTAGAAAGTTTCTCAGCCACTTCAACAGTGAACCACGAACACCACTGCTGTGCCCATACTCGCGCACCCATCCTGCACTGTTTCTGTGTCCAAACATGTCAATTCGGCCGACTTTATTTGTCACAGAAAGACAATAGGGGTGGCGGCATTCACCCTCCCCTCCCCCTTGTTTTGATACGCCTGATTACGTGAACCGATACCGTCGTCAGTGATGAAAGTCGTCAAAGAGTTTTGCTGTGCCTTTGCAATCTTACATTTGCGAGTATTCGACTGGTTGACAAATGAATGCGTAGCATGCTTCATTATTTGAAGACAATTTATGGAACCGGTTGGTGTGATAAGCGGAAATGCCAAAGCGCATTTATGGCGATGGATATGTCAAGCCTTTAAACTCATTCTAGTTTCCCTATATAAATAAGAAAATTTCAGCACCACTTTCCCACTGCAGATAAGGTGCAAATACGGTCTGGCATGGACGGCACAAATCCTTCCACAACGTGATACGTCAAAACTATGCAAACAGTTTTAGGAAAATCTCACCGTAGTGACTCTAACAAAATAATGCCACTCATTACAACCAAAAAATGCCTCAATACGGATTTAATAGCAATATAACGGTGAGCTTCCCTAGGTATCGTGAAGAAATCGAACTGAGGCAAAAAAAAAACTGCCGACTAAAGGAGCGCAGAGTAGGGAGCTAATTATAGCTTGTTGGCGCAAATTTGGTCACAGTCACATTAGTGAATATATATTGCTGGGTAACACAACAGTAAATGCAACAGAAACGACTCACCTTTCTGCAATCAGAGCACATTGCCGCATAACTTTTCGATGCGAGTAAACCGAAATCCGTCGAGCATAGAAGACACTGTGTAACCCCGTTGCCGTTCGCACGGCTTTTCATCTTCTCTAACCTATCCACCATCTTTCTGTAAACAATTCAGTAGTTTTGAAGACATTTCAACATAACTTTTTCATCCAATATTATTCTAATGAAAAATTCGTAAACAATATGGATGTGATTATTTCAACGCTCTATTTGAAGCAATATCACAAATGCAAAAGAAGTCGGGCGAAAAAGAACAATTTAAAACGAGCTACACATCCATTTGAATCTCACCTGACTTCGTTAATTTATTGATTGATTGAAGGTCAACAAGTGATCATTAAATGATAACGGCACATTAAGAAGGATAAATGATAAAACTGCAAAAAAGTTCTAATTCTGTTCAGTTTTTCGCACAATCTCAACTACTGTGCGAAAAAAAAACAAGAAAAATAAAACAGAAGTAATCAAACGCATTTCTCAACAATCCGCTCTACTTTTTTCTCGCAATATTTGCTCCACCATTTTCAAGAATATGTCGCAACTAAGCAAAAAATAAATCCTTCCATAATCTCAGTGAAATGGACTGTTTTTAATTGCGACACAATTTGTCTTTTTCTTGAACAGTTTTCATGCGCTTGAGTATCACCTTCTTAAAACTAAAACAATTTTTGAAAGATAAAAGAAGAATTAGAAAATCGCTAAATCGCTTAAAATTGAACACTTTACACGGTTGCGTTCGGTCGATTACGCTACGCTCACTCAACCACTTTCTACTTACCATGTGACACATGCAAGCTGCTCATAAAACAACATAAAATCCACATCTTTAATACTTCGCGATAAACTGCTCAAAAATGTATACACGATTTTGCTAGTTTATAGCGATTATTTCAAACGGTGGATCCAAGCATGGCTGATGCATGCTTGCTGAAGCATAACCTAAGCATTGTCAAAATATGATTGCATATTTATATGAGTCTCCTTTATATGTCAAAATCGGCCGAGGCTTTCCGAAAAAAAAAAATTTGGATAACCTCATTCTTACATGCTTTCTTTTGAATTTCTCATTATAAATAATATCAAATATCTATGTTTGACGAAAGCGGCACTAACAGTGGGAAGCAAGTTATAATTTAAGCATACAACATTTGAAAATAATACTATCTGCTTATTACCACGCAATAGAAGTTTGAGTAAAAGAAGTAAATCCGAGCCCATGAGTTAAAGCAAAGATGGGATACTGGCGAATGGCACGAAGGCTTTTGAATGAAAGAAGATAAAAGATGTGGAGGAAAGGATGGAGGGGGGGGGGGGGGGGAAGGGGGGGGGGGG
>JPKZ01001440.1:693680-713299 GCA_000803305.1 Toxocara canis | reverse complement strand
TAATGTGGGAGGTAGAGGCGAGCGATTGGTGGGGGGAACGAGGGAACAGAATAATTGCATCCGTTTACATAGTAAAGACCGGTGACATCTTATTCAGATGCAAATTCCGCTACCATGGCTACCGTGGCTAAATTCCGCTACCGCTACCGCAAGTGCCGTGCGAATGCTAATTAAGTATGCAAATTCTATGGCGGACAGCTGAGTGTGAGACCGACCGTTTGAGTGCTAACTGGGAATGCAAATAAGCAGACCAACGCATGAGCGAACACTAACAATTATTAACATTTAAATGAACTAATGGAAGAGGTTTCAATATAGCTGTAGAGTTCATAAAGTATTTATTGCACGCATACAAAGAGAGCAGTTACACTAACAAGCAAAGCCTTACATGAAGTATGCGAGCATACAAAAGACACGATGATATATGGTGAAGAAATAGAGAAAGGGGGGAGAGGGAGAGTGACGGAGAGGGAGAGAGAGGAAGCGACAGAGCATGGATAGTTTTGAAATCAAAATTTTTTGCGTGTTGTTGTGGCAACTCTTAGAAGAGTAAGAGGTGAAATTAATGAAGTAGTAATCGAGCGGCACATCGAGATAACAACGAGCTGCCGAGACAACTAGACATACCAGCAAGCGATAATGATCGAAGCGTGGCTCTGTCAAGCAAAAGCAACGCTAACTCATTTCGAGCTATTTCCGCCTCATTGCAAGCGCGTTCTGCTCATGTCACGTGCCAACCCGCCCCCGAGAAATTAACGTCTAAATGAAAATTTGCGCTTTTAGAAAGCACAAATTTTGTTTCGACTACTCAAAAAAATCTCATTTCTTCAGTGCTTGAGTTAACCGCACGACAAGGAGGATCTATCAACTTCTTTTCGCTATGGCTTGTTTTTTTTTTGCTATAGGCCTAACAATTGGCACCTATTCTGTTGCCACCCAGAACAAGGTTTTTTTGGTATGAATGAAGTAGGAAGGAGCAATATCTTTCTTTAACATCTTTCAGAAACCTAAGCTAAATCAGTGTAAGAAACCTATCATCGAGCCTATCACAAATACCTAAAGCTGAAAACGAATTCATGAACTTTCGTTGCTGCCAAATCGTGCGTACATGAAAAGCAAATTATCACATCAGCTGTAAAACATTTGGAATAATGTGATTGACATGTGCATCGCTGCATGTTGCTCTTCAGTGCTTATGCCCATCTTCGCGTTTACGAGGACGAGTCAAACAGCGGATTCCGTTGGCTGGCTACCGCAGCACAGAGAGGAGTAATATGAAATCGCCGTTGAACAATAACTGGTACCGACGCCAATCGTTATGCTGACAAAAAAGAGCGAAACAAATGCTGAAGAAGCAAAATTGGTAGTTTCAAGAGCACATATTCGTGATTATTGCAGCCAAAAAAATCCTCTCGGATGCATGAGAGTAACGCTCGAAGGGTTCGGGAGGCGGAAAATAATTTTAAAGATGGCTAGAAATCTGATTCGAGAATATTCATCGAGTGGTCGAAGTCATTTCAGATCACATTTACGCACCCCAACGATCGAAAATCAGGAAAAGTACAAACTCACAAATGATAACGAAGTCAAACGTTGTCATTCCTTCCTTTACGAGCATAAAGATTTTGAAAATTTTTGTCTTAACCATCGCAACGTTAAAAATATTGCAAGAAGCTCAACTCTTTCGTCATACTCCGCCTCCATCTTCCCTCCCCCCTCCTCTACTCTACTATTTAGTATCTTTCTTGATAACTCAACGATTGTACAGTCTGTCGTAAGCAGCCATCTCACGTCCCTAGTTTTTCACGCTCAATTTCACAATGCCTAAATTATACTCTATTTTCGATCATGATTAAACAATACCAAAACTTCTGAACTTAAAACAATGTTTATAGAAAACTTTTGCAGAAATATGCATATTTAGGTGCTCGCTGTTCGCTTATAAGAACGTTTCGATGAAAGTATTTGATTTAAAATGTCTCGAAAACTAAATAAAAACAAAAATTTAGAGAAACGACATAAATGAAGCCATTTGGATGCAATTTGGGCAGTGAAACATTTCGATGCGTTCCGCATATCGCATAGAAGAAAATCACCGAAAGCGAGAAAGAACATTTACTTCGTTTGGCTTTCAAAAAATCGGCAGAAGGAGCGCATCTAACGTGGTGCTATGCGTACTTAATGATCTCTTCTCAAGGTGCTCGTTGTGCTCGCAAGACGCGTTTAAACGAATCGACGCCTAACGAGGAACACTTTCTCAACCATTCCCTCCAGAGATGCTCAAAATTAATGTATGAGAGAAAATCATTTTTTTTTTTTGAGCCTTGTGATGCCTGGTTTTATTTGATACAATTTGATGTGAAAACTTTCTAAGATGAGGCCAGAAACTATCGTTTTAGCTCACCCGTTCAATTTCCAAAACATTCTTATAATCATTTGCTGCATTCAGTAACTGAGTTATTTATTTATCTACATATCTGTCTTAATATTCTTGTTATCTGTTTTTCTTTCTATCATATTTTCTACTACTTATTCATCTTACATTACTACTCGTCTATCAGTTTTTTAAAAGTAAATCTATTTAAAAACAAGAAAATAATTATGCAGTCTTCTTTCTCATTGATTATTACAAATAGGGCCTTTGTGTAGGCTCGTCGACTGCAACGACATAGCTACTAATTGCACTAGCCAGTTTCACGACAGCATCATGTTATATTAACTCAGCCCTCGCCTTCCCTTCTATAGAATTTCTGATCTCCACTCTATAGTTCGTATTATCAACTCCAACGAAGATTTTCCCCCCTTAAAAAAAGCTACTGAACAAACTAGTGCGTTTAAATGGAAAAAATATATCTGACGTGACGCAGGTGGTTAAAACCGATGAAAGAAGATGAGGAAAGCCGAGTTGAGAATAATGATTAGTTTATGACGTTTCAGTGCTTTGCAGTACTGTTAGAAATATTCAGCATCTGACGTCACTCCAAATTACAGCCTTTAGCAATTTATTCCATAATCGAATTGTCTGCTTTTGAAAAGAATTTACTCAGCACGTTGCTTTGACCAAGTTGCGGTTATGTTGAGTAAACTTTAACAATGTTAAGCAAATTCTGAGGGTGCTCATCAAAAGTGAACATTTGTTGTTCCCCTCAAGAAATTGCTCTGAAACGAGTTCTGTTGAACGCATCAAATGTTATTTCTCATTTCTCAAATTGACAAAACGAAAAACGGTGAGAAAAAAACGAAACGATACGAAAAGGAAAACATAAAGTGTGAAAAAAAGTGGTGGCACATTTGTTTTCGGTTTAGATAAATTCATCAGAACTTACAAAAAAGACTTTTAGAAAAACTGAATGAGGTTATGCGGTCACTGAGTACTCTTAAGAGACCAAAATTTCACGTCTCGAATTTTTCCGTTGCACTTTATGAATGAATGGCTTATGAGGTTGAAATCATCTAGACGAGTACAACCGTAAAGAAATTTAACGAATAAGATTTCTCACGATATAGTAATCATTGTAAAAAACCACTACAGCAAGACATGAAAAATTCACTGGTTCGAGGAATCTTCTCGAGCGTTACCAAAGGTATATTTCTTTTCGGATTTAACTGTATAGACGACAGGAGATCAAAAAGCGTCATACCTAACAAAGTAGCGGATAACTGGCGCTGGGCTTTGGCCATGTCACACCGTCAAAGAGATGGGGACAGTGGTTATGCGAGCACGCAGACAGGCAGCGGGGTGCTCCAACAGAAGGCTGCTGCTGCCTCAAGCGAATGCGTGTGTAGCAAAGTAATCGATGCGCTGTTAGGCGTATATCAAAATGGGCGTCCTTTCCTCGCCAACGATCCTACTCACCTTAATTTGAAGTCGTGGGCACTTCTGCTTACTGGTACATTAATTCCCCTCCCCTCCTCTAATTTATGCAATTCCGTCCAGTAGAAGATCAGTTTACTTCAGATCTTGTTAAAAATAATCGAATTAAAAGCTTGGCAATATTTTTAATTTAGTGTAAAACGTAAAGAAAAATATTTGAAAATAGACGTTTGGCGTTTTTGTGGCGCAGAGAGGTGCTCTCAGTTAGACGGGAGAGTCCTCTTGAAAAGCGACAAAAATTTTGGGTGGAAGTTTGGCGGCATTTAGGGTCGAGAAAAAGTGGCGAAACAGTCGACTAACTGCCTCAGATAAGCCGTGTCGCGCGATATAAATGACGTAGTTTTCAGCCAAGAAGGCAGGCCCTTTGTCATGAAGCAGCCGAGGAAAGACATGGCGGAGGAGGGGGAGGCGGGATGGGGAGAGGGGGGAGAGGAAGAGAGCATGAGCAAGGCTTCCACGAAAAACTTATTGAGAAATTTGGTGGTGAATGGAACGTTGTTGACAGTTCTCGTCAGGTGGGAGGGAGGCGGCGAAAAAAATAGGAGAGATAAAAGTCGTGGAGCAGACAAAGCAAACGCTTCATATGGAAACGTTTCATGCTGTCAGAGTTTGCTTCAAATGAAAAAATATCACAAAAGGCACAAATTGGGTGCACGGCCGATGAAGTCAAACTGAAATTCCACTCTAGTGATCCACTTGTCAAAGCATAATCCAAAACAAAAATATCGTCTCAAGAGTCTCTAATTCTCCTTCTACCTCGGCAAAATCGGTGCCAAAATGCCAAAAAAAGCTTCGCCATTTCAACGACTTAAAATGGAAACAAATGTAACATTTTAATGATGCAAAGCTCCCATAAAACGCTAATTTTTACATTTTTAATTCGACCTGTAGCCATAAACATGTTTTTTAAAAAACGAAAGTAAGGTTGGGTATAAATGGCTCACGATTAAAGTGAAGCAATTTGGTTTATATGTTTAATTACACAGTAAGCAGGGAGAGAGAGCACTTTGACATCATATCTTCGTGGGAACCTCAACCAACGCCTTTTTCATACGTTTATATATGAATAAGTTTGCATATTCATTTGTTGAGGCTTTTTCACATAGGTTTCTTTCAGCGTTGAGGCTACCGCATCGCAAGGTAGTAGATTTCAATAAGAAACAAGCATTTCGTCACAGACTGTATCATAACAAAAATTGTGCTACAGGCTGAAGTGACTTCAGATTTGGGCAATCAACCAATCATGAAAGCATCCAGGGAATTAAGGCAACCATGGCAAAGACGTCACACAATTTGACGTTCGCAAAGGCAGTAACTAGTCAGTAAACGAGAAGCATCCGCAACTAACAGCATTACTGTCACAAAAAAAGAACCTGATAATCACGAGCTTTAAAAAAGTGTGAACGAAAGAAAATTCCTTGTTCAAACCATTCTGGTTTAAGGGGCCATCGAACAATCATAGAATGGGAGTTTTTGTTTCAAACGTACTAGTATATGTGCTGATTCTTCTTTATTTATTCATTTCAAAACCGTTTAGCTAGAAAGTCAGCGCAAACAATGACAACGGGGATCTCGAAAGGGCATGACAATTGAACGACAGGGAAGCACCATCGTTCCTAGGGGCTCATCTAACAGCTATCTATTTTCGAGGTTATGCTCGAACTGATTCGGCACTGAAATTTATGTGCTAAAATAAACAAGTTATTGAGCGATTAAACTAATTTTGTGTATAATTAAAAGTCATAAATGAAGAAGAAGAAAAGTTAGGGGAGCACTAATTATAAGAATGCACTCTGGAATTCGAGAATATCGTGATTCAATCACAATTACTTACTGCTAAACACTTCTAGCACCTTAAAATCACTTCGAATACAAAATAACACCCCCTCATAGCGATGGTATTGTTGGAGCAAACAATATTTTGCAAAGCAAAAAAAGTAAAGTATTGTCATTAGGACTGACGGCTTGTAGATTCTATCACAGGATGGCTTCCCAGTAATTAAAATTAGCTGGATTCATGAATCATCTTCTCAGTGCAACGGGACCAACAGACGGCAAAGCTACTGAACGTTTAAAACAATAAATCCAGGAGAACGTAAACATTCATTTGGAAGTTATTGCACACTTTACACACCAGAGCAGGAAAATTATTCTTGAATTTGTCAACGTCAGCACGAACGGGATGTCTAACAAGAAGGAAATGGTCCGTTATAGCACCCTCAGCATTCTCGAAAAATCATCATTTAGGGTTAAACGAATAACAGAGTTGATAGTGCCACCAGAAATTGCCTATTTCAACCGACGTTAAGCCTCCGAACAATGAAAATCACCATGGAGGTCGCGGTACAGTATTTAACAAAGTCAATTTTCTGAACAATTTACTCGCATGAAGCAACCCTCAAAAGCAGCTCTCATTTGTTTCTAATTATTTTCTGGAGGAGATCGGAAAGAAGTACTGAACGAAGACGCTTTCCAATCTCTTGTTAGAAAGTGGCAGTTAATCTATTCAATGTCGGTCGAACTATCAAAGATTCACTTGTTGATATCAGTCTTTTAAACGTAAAACTCAAAAAAGTATTCATTCAATACAGCCAGAATTAACTGAAATCAATGTTCTCGTGATCCTGACTTAGCTATGAATGGCCAGTGACAGTGCGTAGCGGAGGAATGGCAGGATATGTGCTTTGCTTTGGTGAAAAAGAACCAATCGGCTTATGAACTGCTCCTAAACAATGAAAATTTTGCCCTTGTACAACGCATAACTTCCTCTAGAACCGGAAAATTGACTTGACTGACTATCGGAGGGGCCTAAGGTGAAACTATATCTATTAAATTTTATAATTCTGGCTTCAGTGGTCCCAAGTTGAAAGTGACGAAGTAGACACAGACACCGTTATAATATACTTGACTTTGCATAAAATATGTGATTGCGGGCAAAGCGATTTTTATGCGAGCTGGTGGATCGGCTGAATGATAAGGAGCAGGAGGAGAATAAGCTTTAGTAGCAATTGAGAGAGTCGTGGAAAAGGGAGTAGTTATTAGTGGTTCTTCGACAATAATAAGAGCATGGGTGTTGTCGAAATGACGAGTTAAGCTACAATTGCAGGGAAATCTGGCAGGCGGTGATCTCTGTTGGTCATCAGCAGTGCTCAGAATGCATTTATTGTAATGATCAGACCAAACAGAATAAACAAGGTCAAGAACCTGCTCAGCTTCAGTGAGTGAACAAAGCCGTGTTTTGCATATTTCAGTTCATAGCAATCATGACTAGATTGTTTATTACTGCAACGAAAGATCTCAAAACATTTATCGTATAGGGCAACACAGGATCAACGATAAGCTTGTTCATCATGCAGTTCGGTGTTTGAATGTTTTCGCCTGCTTTTGTCATGTTTACTGAACGATCATCCAAAGTTAGATAACTATTGACAGGGCCGGAGCTTTTCCAGTAAACGCAATTATTTAAACTGCCGTAAGCCACCATTCACCAGCAACATTTATTTACTTTAGTTACAAGAATACAGTTGGGAATAAGTAGATCGAGACTGCCAATAAAATTACGACGAATCCTATGATGAAATTCAATATGAAGGAATGCGCGCCACGGGCTGGCACGATGCGCACTTTGTCAATTCTACTCGGCAGGCCAGCTGCTTTCGCAAAATGTCACAACAGTTAAAATATACATTCACACATTTATCGATCCACCAGCTCGTGCAAACCCCCTATAACAATTTTTTTGTGCGCTCTGGCAAATTTATGATATGGAAAACCAACCCTCTTCGGCAACGTCGTACTATTCCGTAATGCGTCTGCGATGGGCGGTGCATGTTGTTTGTGTGTGCGCGCGAGGGCGAAGGACCATGCGCATGTCATACGCGCAATCTGATAGGTAATTCCGCTGGTTATAAGACCCGGTTGCTTGAAGATGTGAGCAAATTGGTTATGAAATGTACAAGATTCTTGGCCTTTCTTAATTATTTGTAATTTTTTCCAATTCCAAAATTTGTAATTGCCAATTCCAAAATCGGCACAACGCAATCGTAGAATAGGTAATGCTCGCTGGAATTTCTTAACTTTCGCTTCATTTGTTCGCGACTGTTATAACGAAATGAACGTACATAGCTGTAGACCCACAAAACGGACTAGTGAGTTTTGCAGATGAAAGTTTGCAAATTGTACACAATCAGCCGACCTAAACAAGGCAGACGTGCAATGTGCCGAATGTGCGCAAGAATGCTGCTCCCTATGGCCGTAAAAGAGAAATTCGATTGAATTTGACCGAATTTTACTGATTGAATGATCGAGGAGATTATGAAAAAAATGTTAAATTTCGTTCACGCTCATAAGCTGTTAGCTCGACTGACGTTTCGGGAAAATTTTCGACTGCATTATCTCCAAGCAATTTTGCGCATACAAAAACGGCATTTCATTTCTCGCCTCCCGATGACAAACATTTCGCCACTTTTGGGCGTTCAGTATGAGAGGCATTCTTAAGAAATATTGTGAGCACTTCCCGTTCTAATAGGGTATTCATGTGGAAACTCCAACCCAATACTTATTAGTTCATATCTGAATGACAGTTTTAATCAGCCGAAAAACTTCACTGCCGCATAATTTGCGATCAACTGCTTGTGTGTAGACTATGAAGCGAATGCAGCTATAATGAAAACGATAAAGGCAGAGCACCCTGGAAGATCGCAATTAGAGCATACAAGTGCATATTGTGCAGACTTTCTTTGATACATTTGATGTCGTACTTCAAAATCCGCATGTTTTAGATTCTCTGAGACAATGACGATAGGATAGCGTAAGATGCGCGTCGTATAAATGCGAGGTGCGTGCTTATCTGAGCGAAGTGTAGCGGTGCGGATGAAAATTACTTCTTAAAATACTCTTTAAATAAGCGCACGCATGAACAATGAAAAAAAGAAGAGCCACTGTAGCAGCTTGATAGAAGTTTTTCTATTTCAGCTATGTTTACGCAAACGCTTTATGCGTGTTTACGCAACAACAACCCGAGCACTATTTGGTTACCTCTCAAGCACATTCCCAGCCTATAAAGCACCCTTGCAAGCCCATGTTCTCATGTTGCATTGTATTCCTCAAGCGGAATATGGGAAAGGTGAAGGAGAGTCGTACATGTAAGCCATGCGCGTATAATGAATGCTTCATGCCTCTTTCACAGACATCTTTCTCCAGCCTTCGCGTAATTTAGGTCACCTTTCGTTTTCGAATTGCTACGGTCATCCGTTTGGTCACTGAAACTCCGTTTTGGTCATAATTAACGCGCTCTTGCAAATTATACCGTGTGTTTTTCGCAGCTCAGTAAGAACCGAATGAGTTCATGTTCATCTCCAGTGTCATACTCAAACACAACACAAGAACTACGACAAATGCTTTTTACTTTCAATACATACAGAAAAGATCGCTTCTTTTTTTTCATTTTTACAGCGCCGAGAACAAACATACAACGTCGAATGATTCCCTTTGCCCACAACCTTTTCACGTCTAAGTTCTTTTCCCTTATGAAATTAATCGCTACATGATTTCATATACTATCAGTGAGGCGACAACTGTTTAGGCCGATGATGTGCCCATCCCTGATATGGCGATTTTGTCGACAAGGAGTTAACGACTCTCCAAATGCACGCCAACTAAGCGCATAGATTGCACAGCTCGTAAAAATATCAGCATAATGCTCATGGGAATAGCAATTGCTTTTCGGCGGCTAAACTTATCCAGAATTGAATTTTCCCGGGAACTTCTCTCACTGTCGCCCTTTAATTGCTTTGTTTGCCTTTCCTCTCTATTCCTTCTTTGCATCTCTTTCATCTTTCTCTCATTCTCTTTCATCTTTCTCTCTTTCTCTTTCGTGTTTCCTTTAACGAGTCCCTATCACCGTCTCTTAAAAAATTTTCCTGAACCATCTTTTAGCTGCCGTATGCTTATTAGGTGGATTCAAAGGATACTCGAAATACCAATTCAATTTGTGGACGGCGTTGTGTCATTTTGCAGCAAACGACATTCATTACGAAAAAACGAATCATCTTTGGCTGCACACTGCAGCGTAAAAGTCGATACCAGAATCTGAATCAGCTATTGCGCAATACGGAGAACTTGATGTGATGCAAAGGAAAAATGGAAGAAAGTGAAGATTTCAAGTTTGATTCACCTCCGATATTTTAACTGCGAGCGGCATACAGTACCAGCAAATCGCGCAAAATTCTTGCGTTATATATGACAGGCTTAACGTATTATTATCTTGGCATGTCTGCAGTGAGCAGTATCAGAGCTATCATTAATTTCATGTCATCCATAATTTCTAACTCAGGATTCGCTGTGCTCTCAGTTCGCGTCGTCTCGTCTCTTTTAGCTTTGCACGGCACAAATTGACGTCTTAGCTGATCAGTCAAAGAAGAAGGGATGCAGTCGGTCTATGTTCACAAAGTGGTATCACATGCAGCACAGCGCATAATCTTCCGTTGATTTAGGACTGAAGCCGACAGAGCAAAAATAACGTACTGGAGCTGAACAACTGCCATAAGTTTGGAAATTTAGGGGCAAATTTTTGAACTGAATGAGAAAAACGAACTCAGTTATTTGCAGAGCGCAACGAGTTATACATTCGGCTAATACCGCTCATCAACATTTGTGTTTCGAACTCCGTAATTCTTTGATCGGAACAACATAAACGAAACGATTTCTTATGGGTAACGAACTGAAAGGTGATTTTCGTGGTGGCCAGAAGCATTAATATTACTGCTCAACTGTATAAAAAATCAAACAAAAAACAACGAGTTATTCCGGCCTAATGATAGGAAAGGTGGAATATATGGATAGCACTGTTCGACTACTGGTGCTCATTCCTCATTATTTATAGCGATAACGTTTTGTTACACGTTGTCATTGGATCTCCCAACCCACATATTGTCGTCATCGCTGAACGATTCTCTTTTTCTAGGCCGTTGAAACAGAAAACTACAATTTCGGCGAGCACATTCGAAACAGTGCGTTTCAACGAAAATGGTGAAAGTTTTGATAGACAAAATAGGACCTTAGGGAAACCATTAATTAAGGTGTATATCAAAAGTTTAAGAGATTCAATCGCAAAGAATTATGGTACATACGAAACAGACGTGAAGCAGTCGCGCATGAATTCCAGCGACCGTTATTGATAGCACAACCAGCGTGCAAGGGTGAGAATTGGAATGCGTAGAAATTTAATCACTTTAAGCTCAAAATCTCAAGGCAATTCAATATCACAAATTAATAACATCGCCATTCGAGACTCATATGATTGTCGACCTGATGTGCTTCGGAAGGTAAACAATTTCAATGCGCATTCAATAGATGCCTAAACTTGCCTATACGCTTTCCAGAGAATAATTCTGAGAAGCGCCTTTTGCAAAACGCCAACGTGTGCTATTCTGCCATCTTATTGCGATTTAGGAGAACCTCAATGATCAAGCTTTCTTCGGCCAAAAAAAAGACGCAAAGCGGACAAAAATGAGCTGTTACAAAATGATCTAATTTAAAGTTGCAGACTTCACGCTTGAAAAGCCAAGAATCTTCTTCATGCTTCACCGATTTCCTTGCATAATGCACTAGATGGTCGATCTGCGCACACGCATAAAATCAATTGATTTTGTCGTCTTCATCTATGGCAAAATCACAGTGGGCAGAAAAGTCACAGTGGGCCTGCTGAACATTTTTCGCCATCCTCGTCCTTAAAACCACAGGTCTTATTTGTTACTGGACAAGGGTTTCCCGTTTATGACTTTCTGCAATTTGTGCGCAATTCCCGCTTCGCCATTTTGTTCTTTCTTTAGCTTTCTGATATATACGTGTCCAAAATTCGGATCAGTCAATTTTCATGCGGACTATCAAATTAAACTACTTTGTGGATAATAATAGCACACACTTCTGGCAGCTCATAGCGTAAAAACTAACATCCCTCTTTGGGTGGTTAGTAAAACCTCATATATAAAGATGGAGTATCAGTATTGAATAAAATGCTGAAAAATCGAAATTTCTTTTGGTTAACAATTTCTTTGCCAAACATGAGAATGTGTGGGGACGGGGGGTGGAATGAGAGAAGAACGAAGAGTTAGGTGGGCAACCGATTTGTCATGGGCGCAAAAATCTGGGAGGGCTATGTAGAAAGTAATAACATAGAAGAACTATGAGGCATAACATTTACGAGCAACGACACTCCAGCTCCCGGATCTGACGACGATGTCCTAGAGGACTTCTAGTAGACTAGACAAGAAGCGAAAACACGGGCAACGCTGCAGTTTTCAGGTGGCATGATCGACTAGCCTAATAATAATAAGGGGGTCAACAATGTGAGGGATGATAATTCTGAAAGATTGTCGAATGCATGTTTATATTAAGTAGCATCTTCATCTAAGCTTTCAACTAAGCTTATGACCAACTTTTATAGATGCCCTTTAATATGTCCTCTGCGCCAGCAAGTACTGCTTAATTATGATTTCGAAATAGCAGTTTTTTCTGGATGATATTAAAGCTCAGATAATTTTCCGAAGATTGTCAACCTTCTCCGAAATAGTTTGCTCTATGTTCCTTGCTGAAACGAGAAAGTAAATCAGTGCGTTTGATTATGATTACAGCGTTCAATTTCTGTTTCTTTCAGTGCACAAACAAGTCGAAATGATCTCGTTTACATTTTCGAATTGCGATGTAACTAATAAGGTCTATTACTAGTTACCAGCATGCACTGACGATGAACTTAGGCAAGAATAAGCACATATTTCCTGTGGGAAAAACAAGACTATTCGGAAGCGGATTTTAGTTCGCAATAGAGAAATCTGTCAAAAGGATGATGTTCTGAGCGCTTTAAATGAGTTTATTTTGAATATGTTCTTTGAAAACAACTATATAACGCATAGTTTATATAAATGATTTTTATTCGCACAGCGATCGCCATGACACAATGAAACTAATGCACGCGATCTAGAACAATCGACCTGCTGGCTGATGCTTACGAATTATTCGTCAACGCGCTGCTCTCTCAATGGATGCCACTTCAAAAGCGCTATGGAGAAATGTTGTTTCTTAATTCGACGAAGAAAATGGGACAGACGGAAAAGGGCTCAATTTTTTTTTTTTAAAATTTGCATTTCCCCATCGCAAAAGTGCATCAGAACGAGGTCGTGTCTGTGCATATTTGCTTGCGTAGGTGTGTCTCTGCCTTGTCGATAGCTTCAATTCGCAGTTTCTGAGTCTTCTAAAAATAGTTTGCCTACAATTCATAGGTGTGAGCACGAGTTATGGTTCTTGCAAAATCATCTGGCGGAAGAGGTAGTTCTTCGAAGAAAACTACTCACAAACTCAATTCTCTGAAGCATATGTACAGCAATGTAAACGAGAATCATGAAAAGCGCATAACGCATAAGCTTCTAGCACGCTTTCCAATATTCTTCAATGAATTTACAACAAAAATATTAAAGTGTAACTTTTTTGACATGAAACAGTTGTGTTGTTTTTTAGCAAGCAAAGAAAAAAACGTTAAAAAAAGTTAGGGCTTGTTTAGTGCATCAAAAGTCATCAACTTTGGCGCTAATAACATGCAATGAGTCCTTTCCGCTCTAGCAGTAATATAATTGTTTGTGTTTACTCTATTTATATTTAACACTAGCACATTGGCACAAATAGCAGTAATCTAGTAATCTACTAAGAATATGTAAGAATATGTAAACTTACAATCATTTCGACCTTTGAATGTGATATGAATGGGTCGTGGCTGAAGAGAAAGCGGTGAATTTGATATGATCGGGGAATCAAAAGGGGGCTGTGAAAAGAGCGATAAGCACATCTGCAGACAGCCTTTCATAATTTAGAGAATCATCTCTGAGATGAGATGCAATGGAATAGAAGGGAATGGGAAATGGTGACGTTCAGCACGCTCACCAACCAACCTAATAGGTTCATTCAGATAGCAGCTGAGCCCTCCCATGCCTTCCGTTTCTTATTGCTTTTGTTAGCCGTCATCCGAAAGGATAAGAGCAAAAAATCCATTTCTCTACCATGCTAGGATCATACTCTTTGATATTTAACATATGCACTAATATTTACTCTGAAAAATTGTGAAATGCGAAGGAAATGGCGATGATGGCTTTGGCATTTAAATGAGGATGCAATCAGAAATAAATACCCATTAGGCGAGACTGCTTAACACGAATTAAATCAGAATAAAAAGACAGTTTTTGGTGGTCAAAATTAATGAAAGCAAGCTGTTGCTTGTTGAAGGAGGCAAATAGATGGATGTGCCATTGACGTTCCATTCACTGCTTTTTGCCGAGTCCCAAAGGGTTCAAAGTGTGGTGACGAAAAGTCTGCATATAAATGCGCCACAATTTATTTCTATTTGCTAAAAATTGCCAGCAGATACCCTCTTCATTGAGCAAAGATTTCCTTAAACAGAGGCCTTTTCCCTTCATCTTGCTACTCAAAATTCGAATACTTCTAGGACTTGACCACCTTACGAGAAGTGAAAATACTTGACCACCTTACGAGAAGTGAAAATCTGTTATTATCTGACTAATATAAATGAGTTAATACTCTTTCATCAGTGCGAATCCTATACCATCTAGGTTCCTGTTTGGGATTAATGGGCTCACTGTCAGATAACTATCGCGTTGTAAGAAGGGAATACAAACAACTAATCAGAATCAGAATTAACCAGCCGATTCTTTCATTGCTATCCGCGTCATTATCTGTGTCAACTGATAAGAACCACGATCAAGGAGAAAAGATCAAGAAAAAATAAATCTTCCATCACTGCTAATTTCCAGCACAGATGTTTGCATCAGCACACAGCTGGAGTCACGTAAACATATTTTAGTCATATAAATCCAGTAGAACTTCATGAATCATATTCAAATTTTTTTCGGGAGCTCTACGATTCTTATTCAGCTTGGACATCTACAGAATTATTTCATCAATTCTATTAAATATGGTGTGCTTCCAATTTTTCTCAGACAGTTAACGAAATCGATGAAGAAGTGAAGTCAACGAATCTCTGTCCATTTGCGTTCAGTGCTTTTAAATCAGTGACCCGAACCAACAAAGTGCATCTCAACGACAAAAATAACAAAGTGCAGCCGCATTTAATCGCCGCACACAATAATGAGTGCCACTTTTCATGCAATACAAAAGAACGATTTCGCTGTATGAAGTGATATGAACTGTATCAATAAAATCAAATCTTTTTTTATACAGCTTTCTTTCTATCAACCGGTTTTTTGGAAAAAATAAGTCGGAGATTTTTTCTCGGAATAGCAAAGCAGTAAAGATACAAATTCACTGTTTTGAAAGTATAGATACGCATGTGGAAGCGAAGCAAAAAGGAGCAGAATATATTGCATAATTCGTACAGATGCACAATCCTGAATGGCAATACCAAACTTTAAAAAATTTAGAAAATCAAGCAAAATTATTATTAGAATGAAAGTTTTAAAAAACGGCATTTGATAAAACATATGAGATTTCATGCTGCTCTAGAGTTTACGTCTCTTTCCGATTTCGACCGATGCCATTTCATGTGATTTCTGTTTTTTTGAACCCTTAGATTTCATAAAAGCGCAGATGTTTGCATCAAAAATGCGGCTGGTCAACAGAGAAGAAAAGTGATTCGGGAAGAGAGCATTTTAACCAAAGCAATGAAAATCCATGCTCACATAATCATTGAGAAAGCTCTTCACTGAAAAGTGAGAAATTCATAGGACTGAGAAATGAAACGAACGTTGAACATATCGTGCGGCATAGCATCCAAGCATCCAGCCTCAAATCAAAAAATTCATGGGGAACCGTCCACAGCACAAAAAGTCATAAACATACCCCTATTCGCGTGAATGACAAAATAAAATCTTCTGTTTTTCTCACCATATGAACAAATAGCTTCCCATAGTACTCAAAAAGCACGTCATTCAAATTGTTACAATCAGTATTGAGGGGGCCTGCGTACAATTGTTAGTAGTACCTGTTGAGTTGGATGCCAGAATGGCAGAATGTGCAAAAGCACAATACAAGCGAAAAGTGAACGGTAAAAAAAGCGTGATATAAAATTGAAATCCACATACCAATTTTTTCGCCTTGCTGAGCACTGAAGAACGCCTGCGACAGTTTGCGCACTACAATAAAAGAACATTGCATAGATTCCGCAAATGAAATCATTTTCTTGTTAGGAAAAGGAAACCATAAAAGGGACGACGTCTACAGTAGGCAAGTCAGTGCTAGTCTATTTGACTTCGTATGTGAGGAAGAGGTTCATTATTGCAGACGCTATGTATCGTTGCGACTCCAACCAGCACAATAATACGGGTGGATGAGAGGGCAGGGCTTTTCTAAGCTCCATCACAATGCCATAAAAATCGATGTTGGCCTTAGGGAACGGAAGTGAATGACGGCGATGTGCCGTAAAGACGGGTACGTGACGGGGCATACACTGATCATTTATTCACTAATTTATTTGGTTTTCTTAGCAAGAATGGCTTCTTATAAGAAGTAAGGAAATGCACTTTGAGCATCTCGCCGCGCTCGCATTCGCTACGCCAAACGGAATATAAATAAAACCAAAAGTCTTGAATCATGAAAGCATCAAATATCGATTTTGATCAACATTGCAAGATTAACCGACCATTCTGATTCTGTATTAGTTCTCAACGTGCATTTCTCAAGCAGTATTCCTTGATTATTTTTAATATCTTGGCTTTTGTGAAAAAAAATCCCTATGTACGTAAAGGAGAAATCAGCCAATTCTCTTTAAACAATAAGTAGACCTCACTTGGTAAAACTAAAAAAGAGATGGAGATGTCGACCGAAATTGACCAACGTACATTATGGAGGACTGAGGTCATTCTTTCTTCGCGGCTACAATTCCTTTTCCCCCCACCCCACCACCCCTCCCTCCCGTCTTCTCTCATAGTTCTTCACATAGGCACATAAATTCATTTCCGGATGCGAGCAAATGCGACTAAAAGTAAGTTAAAAATGTGTTAAATTATTGCGTTCCTTCATTTCGAATTTTTACGGAACTCTTTAATAGTTAGTGGGTCGCAAAAATTCTTTCAGCTGAAATATTTTTTTCTAAGTAAATGATGTCACTCTTTGCTCTTCACATTTTTTATGGTACCTTCTACACGTGAAACATCGGACACTTGTTATAAGTGATGCAGCGAAAGCAAGCACTTTATATGTTCGCAAAAGACAACTCTATCGAGAGAATTACTTTGTTTTTTATAATTTCTTTTTTTAAAGTGCAGTGACGTTGAATGACGGTATCGGGAAAAATGGGAGCATAGAAGTATTTGAATGAATGTCGACATAAACATTCTTTATTGTCATCTCTTTGGAATGCCATCGTGACATTTCCGCCACTATAATCGAGTGCATTTGATCGACGCATTACATTTATAATGCGCAAACAATCACTTGTGCATACGCTTTGATATATTTAATGCCATTTTTCAGTGTTTACCAATGACTAGCGAACGCATTCCTCACTATAAACAATTTACCTTCAGAAGCCATCCATCCCGATCATGAATACGAAATATTAGTAAACACCGCTATTCGAGAAATTAGAAAAATTTCTTCGCTGCATTCTTAGAAAAAGAAATACCTTAATACTTCATCAGTGTTTGAAATTTGTGATCGCATTTCAGACGAAGAAATAAATATTAAGCGAGCAGATAAAAGAACGAAAATGACTTAGTAAACAAACTGAATAGTAAACTCGATTCATCATAAGACTAAAACAACGGTCAAATTTAGACTTTGAAACTGTATACTATTAGATAAAAAGAATGGGTGAATATTTGCAATTTGACGATTTATTCGCTGCACAATGGATGTTGCGTTTTCCGTTTTTCTAGAAAGCAACATTAAAACATTCCAAATTCGATGAATATCAATCACCCTCTGCAAATTGTTCTTAAACCATTTTGCGGAATCAGTTCTATTAACATATAAAAGTAAAGTCCCTATTTGAGAAAACCCGATAATAACTGAATTAAATCTTCAAGTAAACAAGTCAAAATAAAATCTAAAAATCAATGGCTCACGTCCTCTCATAGGCATTTCGCTTGTATGACGACAGAGCTCCTCAATGGCAATGCGTTACATAGCTTGACCAGAAATTAGAATAAATGAAACAGCCGCTCAACAAATAGTGAACAGAACGAATGGAGGAGAAAGCAAAGAATGGCCTCGGAAATCATCGCGCGCTCTACTTCGAGTGTTAACTACTGGTGCAATCAAGCATAAGCCTGATGGCTTTGTCCTTTTACCGGAAGGCGACCTTTATTTACTGACCACAGGTAACAGCAAATCTACGCTTTCTTTTATATGATGGAGTGCAAGACATGAAGAGAGATGGAGTTTCTGCACAGGACGACGTTGAATGCAATTGAGATTTATAGCTATAAATGGGTTGGATGGGAGAAAGGAAGGGAATAAGGCCACAATAGCTAATGCGATATGTAGCGCAAAACTGAAGTGGAATTTGTGAGAGCTTGGTGGTGCAAGCGAGGCCAGAGTCGATGGAGATCGTTCAGCTTTTTTAGTTGGGAAACATGCTTTACAGAACACTGCTTCAAACGCAATAACGCAGCAGTTAAACTGCAGAGCGCTTATGAAATATTCAGAACAGCCACAACACTGCGGTGTAAGGGAAGCATTGCGCATAGGCAACACAACCAACTAGGCTCACAGCTTAGATGTTTAGATGCCCGCTTTTTCAGTCTCCAACGCTCATGTAGCCCCCCATCACGGTCATATCGACTGTTCTGCCACCTTTGCTTCTACGCTTTGCTCAAATTTATCTCATACTTTCAGCGCTCTCAATTAGAACACAGCTGAAAAGAACAAAATGTAGTTTGAGAACACAACACAACACTTTCTCCATCAAGAAACACCCTTATATCAGTTAGGCGTTGTCTGAAATCAGTAAAAGCAGACAGTGTAAGAGGGGTACAGAAGAGATCCGGCTGCAACAAGGGAGCTGTATCTTTTCTCGTGATCGATTTTGCTTTTGCGCATTCCTAAGGTGAACTGGCCTCCTTCCGCACTTTCATAGATGAACCGTCTCCCCAAGTGGGTGAGGACAATTTTGGCTCCGAGAGTGTTCTATAAAAGAAGTGAATCGATAGATCTAAGCAACGAGAAGGTTGTCGCACTGCGTAAATCTCGCCTGTGATACTCATGAAGTGATATTTGGGATTTCATGTATGCCACAGAAAGCTTTTTTTTCACTCAGTATTTCCAGGATCGCCAATAAAGGCATTATTATGAAGGCAAACTGCAAAGTCCTATGGAGGAAAAGAAAAACTTTTTTAAATGAGGACCAGATTTTAAAAGCGAATCATGGAAAAAATTTAGTTTCTGTATATTTTTGCAGAGAAAAAAGGTCCAAAAACTTTTTTCCCAGTGAAGCTCAATAGTTTGGGATTGTTTGCGAGGATCAAGGAAGGTGAGAGGGGGGAGGTGGAACGGACTGGTTATCTCTCCCATATGTCACCGAACATTGCTTCATATAGTGAACAGTGACGCAGGAAATTGCTCTCTTTTACAAAAATTTAAACAATTCTTTCTTATATGCAAAGCCCGAACGAAACTGCCATTCACGAAACGACCGACGTTTACGCTATGAAGAATTCTACTTGTGGCGCTATGATCGCATGCTATATGATAAATGTACTTTAGAACAATTTTGACCGTTTCC
>JPKZ01001440.1:680241-693355 GCA_000803305.1 Toxocara canis | reverse complement strand
CGAATGAATAGCTGATGGTATTTTTCTTGTATTCTTACAACCAATAACACTTTACTGAAAATAATTGAAAATAATGCAATGATCGACTTTATGAGATCCTGTTTCAGTAATTATACTAACTGAGAGGAAGTTAAAATGATTAGACGAGAACAAATCAACTTTAAAAATTGTCATATGGCATTTAGTTGCCACAGAAGCCGTAGAAAAGCATTTCAACGAACTTCACTATTTGAAGCGAGTGAGAAATCGATTGAGGCAAACTCGATGGTCAATTATTTAGCAGTGACAATGTGCATAGAGCAAACTCGAATGAGGTGCAAGAGTTGAAACAATAATTTGCATACTCAATAACCGTGACAGTATGCCTCCGATGTTTAGAAAATACTACTTCGATAAAATCTTTTAAAACTGTTTTAACAGCGTGATTAAAAAAAGTCTAACTAATAATATTCACTAACTGAATGGGTGAGACGCTGATGCGAGCAATAAGAAAAACGATTCATTGAAAACCGCATTCAATGACTGCATGAAATCTTGTATGAGAGAGTGTATCTGAATGGCATTGCAAACAGTAATAAATGCAAATGCATAACTGATAGAATCACTATTAGTTTCAAATTAACGATGCAATTGCTTTGGGATAAAGACCTTTCCAAAACAATTCGCTTATCAACTCAGCGATGGAATTCGAAATGGATTTCTCAAGAAAACACAACATTATAACTTTAGATTTCGCAAAATAAATATGAAAAAAGCCTGCGGATAAACCTAAAAAATCCTTTTGCGAACTTAATCTTCTAAACATTTTACCGCTCTGAAATTAGAATGAAAGAAGTACTCCGTTCTGGGATATGTTCGAGCATACTTGGTTGGCTAAAAAGTGTGAGCGGATTGCTGCTGTTCAGATATGCCATCAAGATTTCATGTCGATCTATGCAATTTGAAAAATTTGGTTCAAAAAAAGTGTTCTGTACGGATATTTGAAACTCTCTATTAAGCTGCAAAGAGTGACCTGAGATTGCGGCTGTTTGCTAATGTGGCAGTGCCTAGGCAATAAGTTCTTGACTGGTACGCTTCATGTGATCATGCAGTAGCAAAAATTGTGCTTAAGAGTCAACGACTGATAGAGCTTAAAAGAATCGCAATTTTTCATAACCTTCCAAAACCAGTGTTTTCATCATGAAGTTTCATTCACAAGCACAAGATATCATATCGAAATAAATTCGGTTGTTTTTGGTAAAGCCTGATGTAACCGAATATAATTCTATTTTCGAGTAAGAACTACTGCTATTGGTCATCATCCTTAAAAAATAACCATAACAGGCATATTTCGGTAACAAGACCTCCGCGAAGCGATAAATTAAGTATAGTAGTGCCAGGAAATTATAGTTGCTTTTTATAGCTGACTTGAAGTTCGGTAAGACATAACGGAAGATGTATTTGGGTGTGTTTGTTTGTATATATGTGTGTGTGTGTGCGTGTGTGTGCGTGTGTGTGTCTGCGTGTGTGTGTGCGTGTATGTGTGTGTGTGTGCGTGTGTGTGTGCGTGTGTGTGTGTGCGTGTGTCTGTGTCTGTGTCTGTGCGTGTGTGTGCGTTTGCGCGTGCGTGTATATGTGTATCCTTTCTTAGTGACAATTAAAACATATGATGGCGAATTAGGCGCATATTATAGTGTCGGGCGCTCACAAAAACTAAGATTCAGCTTCCTGTGCCAATCTGTGCTTGCCTCACGGATACATCTTCCTGTGTATTAATTGAAACTGACGGTCCAGCGTTATCAATATATGTGCCTGGAATATGCCACGGCACTCAATGCCCTTCGGCCACTGGCAGCCGCAGCAAGGACATCACACACAAAACAGCGGAGTACATATCTGATGAGAAAGCCGGAAGAGGAGAGGAAGTAGGGCTGCAGTGGTTTTGTCCCATTTCTCGATTTTGGTCCATGCCGTCCGCAGCCATGGAAAGGAAGGTGAGGGATTGCGAAACCTCTCCTCCAAAGTGGTGCCCATAACTCGATGCTACTTTTCCGCTTCATTCCGCGGTCGAAATCGAATCACAAAAATTGCTGGGACGGTGGACCAAATATTGTAGTATAGAGTAGTGAGCGAATCAGAGAAATTTCGATAGACGAGAAATTTTGATAGACGAGAAATTTCTATTCAAGAGAGCACTTGTGCCATCTGTGAAGTGCAACGAGCAGTCGTTCGTTGCGAGAGCACTTCGAATGGAATCGGTATAAACCTAAATAAATAAACCTTCACCTTATGTTCCAACGAATTAATGCTGTTCAGTCGCCTGTGCGAACTGCATATTACTGGTAACGGAAGCGCGCATGCAAACGATGTGTTTTTTAGATAATGGTGCGCAAATGATAAATGCGTTTACGGAAATATTCATTCGTCGGATCTGCCAGACCAGCTTTCTACACTTTTTTCCTTCTATGCTGTGTGACGTGCTATGCTCAAGCAAAACCTGCACTGACGTCATATCAGCATCAAGTGGCCCAGCGATTTTCATGTGATGCTGCCATATGACGTCAACGTAAGGGATATGTAGAGAAAGAAGCGTAAATGTTTGAAACGACACTGCCTCTCATTTGAGCACATAATTAATTTCGAAATCAGTGGCGTGTAACGAAAAATGCCTCGTCGAGAAGTGCTGTGATGCTTATAAAACGTTTCGAAAATTTTGCGCCGAAAGCGGCTCTCTCGAATTTTACATCGCACTCAACTTTTTAAAATTTGAAAAGCTTGTTTTTCAAAAATATAGCACTCTTCGCAATTGCCAGAATTCGACCCTGCGCGCGCAACCATTGGATAAATGCTGTAGGCAAAATTAAAGTATCAAGCAGAAAATTTTTCGACTTTTTCATTAATAAGGGAAAAAAAACATTTAGTTTAAAGACGTACGGATGATGCAGTATATATGAAATGGTTGCAGTGGAGCTATGCACTAAGGAAGGGATATGGGATGGAAAACGGAATGAAATCCTACATAGCACATTGGGTTTCACTATCGTCATTTAGGCCAAAGCAATAAGCATTTAGACGGACCTCTGGGGTTTACGCGTCCCCTCCCCTCCCCCTAGTTTCAAATTAACGATGCAATTGCTTTGGGATAAAGACCTTTCCAAAACAATTCGCTTATCAACTCAGCGATGGAATTCGAAATGGATTTCTCAAGAAAACACAACATTATAACTTTAGATTTCGCAAAATAAATATGAAAAAAGCCTGCGGATAAACCTAAAAAATCCTTTTGCGAACTTAATCTTCTAAACATTTTACCGCTCTGAAATTAGAATGAAAGAAGTACTCCGTTCTGGGATATGTTCGAGCATACTTGGTTGGCTAAAAAGTGTGAGCGGATTGCTGCTGTTCAGATATGCCATCAAGATTTCATGTCGATCTATGCAATTTGAAAAATTTGGTTCAAAAAAAGTGTTCTGTACGGATATTTGAAACTCTCTATTAAGCTGCAAAGAGTGACCTGAGATTGCGGCTGTTTGCTAATGTGGCAGTGCCTAGGCAATAAGTTCTTGACTGGTACGCTTCATGTGATCATGCAGTAGCAAAAATTGTGCTTAAGAGTCAACGACTGATAGAGCTTAAAAGAATCGCAATTTTTCATAACCTTCCAAAACCAGTGTTTTCATCATGAAGTTTCATTCACAAGCACAAGATATCATATCGAAATAAATTCGGTTGTTTTTGGTAAAGCCTGATGTAACCGAATATAATTCTATTTTCGAGTAAGAACTACTGCTATTGGTCATCATCCTTAAAAAATAACCATAACAGGCATATTTCGGTAACAAGACCTCCGCGAAGCGATAAATTAAGTATAGTAGTGCCAGGAAATTATAGTTGCTTTTTATAGCTGACTTGAAGTTCGGTAAGACATAACGGAAGATGTATTTGGGTGTGTTTGTTTGTATATATGTGTGTGTGTGTGCGTGTGTGTGCGTGTGTGTGTCTGCGTGTGTGTGTGCGTGTATGTGTGTGTGTGTGCGTGTATGTGTGTGTGTGTGTGCGTGTGTGTGTGTGCGTGTGCGTGTGCGTGTGTGTGTGTGTGCGTGTGTGTGTGCGTGTGTGTGTGTGCGTGTGTCTGTGTCTGTGTCTGTGCGTGTGTGTGCGTTTGCGCGTGCGTGTATATGTGTATCCTTTCTTAGTGACAATTAAAACATATGATGGCGAATTAGGCGCATATTATAGTGTCGGGCGCTCACAAAAACTAAGATTCAGCTTCCTGTGCCAATCTGTGCTTGCCTCACGGATACATCTTCCTGTGTATTAATTGAAACTGACGGTCCAGCGTTATCAATATATGTGCCTGGAATATGCCACGGCACTCAATGCCCTTCGGCCACTGGCAGCCGCAGCAAGGACATCACACACAAAACAGCGGAGTACATATCTGATGAGAAAGCCGGAAGAGGAGAGGAAGTAGGGCTGCAGTGGTTTTGTCCCATTTCTCGATTTTGGTCCATGCCGTCCGCAGCCATGGAAAGGAAGGTGAGGGATTGCGAAACCTCTCCTCCAAAGTGGTGCCCATAACTCGATGCTACTTTTCCGCTTCATTCCGCGGTCGAAATCGAATCACAAAAATTGCTGGGACGGTGGACCAAATATTGTAGTATAGAGTAGTGAGCGAATCAGAGAAATTTCGATAGACGAGAAATTTTGATAGACGAGAAATTTCTATTCAAGAGAGCACTTGTGCCATCTGTGAAGTGCAACGAGCAGTCGTTCGTTGCGAGAGCACTTCGAATGGAATCGGTATAAACCTAAATAAATAAACCTTCACCTTATGTTCCAACGAATTAATGCTGTTCAGTCGCCTGTGCGAACTGCATATTACTGGTAACGGAAGCGCGCATGCAAACGATGTGTTTTTTAGATAATGGTGCGCAAATGATAAATGCGTTTACGGAAATATTCATTCGTCGGATCTGCCAGACCAGCTTTCTACACTTTTTTCCTTCTATGCTGTGTGACGTGCTATGCTCAAGCAAAACCTGCACTGACGTCATATCAGCATCAAGTGGCCCAGCGATTTTCATGTGATGCTGCCATATGACGTCAACGTAAGGGATATGTAGAGAAAGAAGCGTAAATGTTTGAAACGACACTGCCTCTCATTTGAGCACATAATTAATTTCGAAATCAGTGGCGTGTAACGAAAAATGCCTCGTCGAGAAGTGCTGTGATGCTTATAAAACGTTTCGAAAATTTTGCGCCGAAAGCGGCTCTCTCGAATTTTACATCGCACTCAACTTTTTAAAATTTGAAAAGCTTGTTTTTCAAAAATATAGCACTCTTCGCAATTGCCAGAATTCGACCCTGCGCGCGCAACCATTGGATAAATGCTGTAGGCAAAATTAAAGTATCAAGCAGAAAATTTTTCGACTTTTTCATTAATAAGGGAAAAAAAACATTTAGTTTAAAGACGTACGGATGATGCAGTATATATGAAATGGTTGCAGTGGAGCTATGCACTAAGGAAGGGATATGGGATGGAAAACGGAATGAAATCCTACATAGCACATTGGGTTTCACTATCGTCATTTAGGCCAAAGCAATAAGCATTTAGACGGACCTCTGGGGTTTACGCGTCCCCTCCCCTCCCCCCCCCCCTCTCACACCCCTCCTGAAACAATGTTCTTATCATCCATATTGTCAATGGTAACATCAAATGGAAGAGCCTGTTGAATAATCGCAGTAATTTCAAGAAATCGCAGGTCAAGTAAACAAAGCCATGAAGCACTCTGAACGTTGTGATTTACATACATCTGAAGGTCCGGTACTCTGCTACCGCTGGATACAGCCACGCTATATGATCATAGTGATACTGAGAGCCATGAGCTGCGGCTATAATCACTCTCCAATCTCTTTTTCTTTTCATGTTCTACGTAAGTATTTTGAAAAGGGTTTTTTTTCGAAAAAAACAGATCATAATAATTTTTAATGATTCAGCAAAACACATATGGTGATATTTCAGGCTAAATATATCAAGTTGAGCCCAAATGATGAATGCGTGCAATTGAAGACTTTTAACTCTCACATTTCTTGCTCCTATGCCATGCACTATAAATGTCGTAATTTGAAGACGTAGTGCAGAAGCAAAAAAACAGTCACAACAGCCATCACGTACATGTTATTTCGGCGCCGTTGTTATTTTAAAAAAAAAGATTTTCAGCAATGAGAATAAAAAATCCCATTTTGGTTGCTAAGTGCTCAGTCTGACTCGCAAAAGGGGAGGGGAGAAGGTGGGGGAATTCATAGTCATTATATGAAATTTTTCTGGGTGAAATAACAGCCGGCTGGAGGAGGAGAGGGTAAGAAAACCCAAAAATATATCGAACCATACCGACGATTTCTATTTGGTGCTTCGCGAAAAATATAGTTGCAGTAAGTCCAGCCCCTCCCCTCTGCCCCTCCCTTTATTTCCAGTAACAGTCCCGCTACATTCAGTCCTATGCTTCTGGGCGTTATAAAAATTCGAGTTCCACATTAATCAAACTATTTCGTCGAATACAGCCTTCTCGAGGTCTCATGAAAAAATTAAAAAACGGGCCATTGAAATATCTGTTTTGATAGGTGATCCAAGCCTCAGTCGTATTAAGCTATAAAATATCAGTTAAACCTACTGATTAGAACAAAACGCTGTTTTCCTATTGCATATGTGATCGTTTTGAAGCAACGATCTTTATATTGTGAGAACGTAAACACTACTGGCGCTATTTCCATGTAAAGGACGCTTTAGAAAAGGGTTTCAGTCATAAAAGGCACATAATAAAAAACTTTTGATAAAATTCATTAGCATTCATCACTTTATGTTAATCTCTGATACGTAAAGCATATGGATTTCGGTTGCGTAAAATCAAACACTTTCAGTGAAAAAGTCGAATGAACGTGGCGAATGATGAATTGCACAAAACGATACCAAACTGTCGACAAATGCACATTTGGTAATTATTTTTTTTTGCTGGCACATCATATGCGCTCAGCCGAGATCATCGATAATGCATAGACATTTTAAAGAGTCGAAAAAAGATGTTTGGTTGCTCGATCGCGTGATGGTGCCTAATGAAAAATGCGTCCATACGATTGATCGATGAGTGTAGAATTTTTCACTTATGTTGTCAAAATTGACGATCTTTTCGGTTAGCACAAGCTGAGAAACGATTTTCAAACATCTCTGAATGTTTTAAACGAGTGACTGTAAATCTGCGACGAGCATCAACCCAAAATGTGTTTCCGTGCCTTTCAAATTTCCGTTCGCAGAGGGCGCTGTGCGGATGTCTTGTATGTGTATATGCATGCGCCCATCTATGTGTATGCGTGTGAGTGAGTGCGTACGAATGTGTGCAAGTGTGCGCACGGGAGTGTGTATATGTGCGAGAAGGCGTGTGTGCATATGTGTATTTGCGTGCCTGTTTGTGTGTGAGCGTTCCTCGAGTACTTTTGATTCGATGAATGAGAGGGGTCGAATTACAAAATTTTGTTGATATGATATAACCTCCGCGGCACATTCTCTACCAATTTTCACGTTGATCAACTGACGTTCAAAGATGAACCAGCCAGTCGTAGCGTATTTTGCATCGGTGCGACTACGGAAAGCGAATCTCTTGCGGAAAATTTGTACGAGTGGTCGGCTCTCTTTAAATAAAGATCCTTTAGCCCAAAAATTCCGTATTTCTTCATTTTAGTAGCTTACGTAATCGTCTGATGGATAGCTTTGCAAGGCGCATATCGCAATCGCAGCTGTTCCTCGCAAGTATTCCCACTTAAGAACCACATTTATTTATGTTTCCTTTAGAGTCTGCGCATTTTCAACGAATAGCGACATAACGCATTGGGATCACCACAGTACACTGGACAGGAGGGAGGGGGGGAGGAGAAAGAGTGAGGACAGAAAGAAATTTGGCTTGAATGATATTACCTAATGGGCTGGTCTAAGACCCATGTGGGTAAAGTAAGAAAAAAGAACATTTGGAAGATATGCGGCGAGGATTCCATTAGTGCTTTGCGCCAACACCCAAAAAGCAGCCGTGATTTCGTTAGGCAACTTTTATTCAGAGGATTTTTGATGATATGCCATACGATAATTGGATTTGGCCCATCTCCGCACCCCCTCCCTCACTTCTCCCTCCCTTTCCCGTCCACTCCATTTGCCTAAAAGGAATGGCACTGCTTTGGAAAAGTGAGTTCGCCTTCGCGTGCAAATAACACCACCTTGTTTTGCCTTAAAAACCACGAGAGCAAGATGGAACAATGACAACGAAATGACATTTACGTGCAAAATAAAAACTGATTTTTCCATGATTTCACGAAAACTTCTATGAGCATCCGCGTTCGCAAAACGCATCGTGTAAATTTAAGACAATTACCTTCATTTAAGAACGGCATTAAAAGCGAGTTAAAATGAATTCGTCGTATTGCATGCCACCTTACTGAGTCGTCACCGTTCGCTGAACAATCTCACCATAAATGTACGCACCGATAGCGTCTAACGAATTTGTTTAATGGCTTGACCAGCAATTACATTAATTAATTTCATAGCATACAATGAATAAAACCTCTTTATAAGTGTAGTCATTTTGAACTATAGAAAGACTAAACACTTATAGTATTGATTATATATAGAAATGAAGAATTCCAATAATCATCTAAAAACGATATAGACACAAATGAAAGATTAGGGGTAGGAGTGTATGGGGAGGTGACCTATTGCCGAGAGAGAGAAAGAGAAAAAAAAAGCGAATAAAACCAACATGGAATGCAGTTTTTCAATAGCACCGCGATAATGCGATAAATAAGACAATAAATGTTTGATTCACGTTCGATATCGTTACAATGGGAAAATTACGGCGTGAATAAAATTCGATTGGATGCGATGTTTATTATACAGTCAGCATAATATTAATTTTGCTCACTGCCAAAATACAGATAAAATATACACTATTAGTGAACGTGTGTTTCTCAAAGCTTTTAGAAGCAGCCAAAATTTTGAAAAATTTTTCATACAAAAGTGAACGGTGAAATGGAACTTGAAAATGCCTTCGTAAAGAATTTTGTCATTGGTCACCGAGACCTGTCCGTAATGATGGACGCAATTTGTTTCATGCATTTATTGAATATGATTTAATGGGTGGCTATCTGCAGCCATAAGTCGATTATTATCAATGTCATTTCAACGTTAACGTCAGTTTTATAGACAAGTAGATCTCAAGTCCGGATATTACTCCTACTTGGACAGAAACAGCATTTCGGCTAGAGTATAATATGAGCTAACGTTGAACAGTTGATGAGTACCTGAAGTGATATGCCCATAAAAGCGTAGTGGCAGTATGATAGAAACTTAAAATGGCAGCTCAAAACGAAGAACGAAAGAGCAAAATTTAAAATGAATTTCACTAAGTTAAATACAGCAAATTTTGCAACGGCTAGAAGATAAACGTTAATGAAATTAGAAGGAAAGACATTTTACTGATTCCGTTCAATAAGAAAAGTGTTTAAAATGGGAAAAAAAAATGCTGGCCAAGTAGATGAACCAAAAAAATTTAGTTCAATTACGTATTTATGAGATGATTCTTGGCAACGTTTACGCCACTGCTGCTAGTACTAGTCAAGCAGTAAATTAAAGTACGTCTCCCATTTCAAATTCACTCCAATTTTCTTTTGGGGGGATTCTTTACAGCCAAACTGTTCTCAAAACATTGAATACCATCAAACGGTTGTTATAAACGATATATTTGCGCTAAAAAATTATCGCGTCAAGAATTGCGCAATAAATTTGAAGCAAGAACTAAACCATACAGCACTAGCATGATGTTTTCAATCTAACATTCTATTTTGTGGCTCCTGTACAAGACTCATTAAATCTCAAAAACCAAACAAACAACAATAGAAGTAAGTACTGTGGGGGTTTTAGTATGGAAAATGAACTTATTGCCTGCGGTGAAAAAAAGCTCTGAAATTATTTAAAAATTATAAAAATTATAAAATTACAAAAGTTATGAAGTATAAAATTATGAAATTTTTATGAAATAAATTATGAATTACGAACCAAATTATGAGTTATGAAAAAAATAAATTATGGAAAAAATTATAAAAATGAAATAAATTATGAAATTATAAGAAAACTAGCGTCCTCTATATGCTTTATAAAGGTCCTTGAAAAAAAATCTTGTAAAAATCCTCAGTCATCTCATTTTATGAAAATTGCACGACCCGAAAAAAAAATTCGTAGTGCTGTTTTGCAATGAATACATTGCAGTATAACGTGAATGATGTTTTGGCTTCATTGAGCTCATAACCCACGTCAAAATAAAAATTCTCCATGGAATTCTTTGAAAAAAGATTTCATTTTTTTTGACTAAATCGGAAAACGCAATCTCTAACCAAGCAAGGAACAAAACATCCTTCACAACATTCTTATAATTAGCACGACTTTCACTTGGTCTACTTAAGCCTGTCTCCCCTCTGAAAAATGGAAAGAATCTGTGAGCAAGTAGTGAAATCAGCTTCACTTTCTGTTCCTGGTCCAGATGAGCACAGCATAACTACCCAGTGAAAAGCTTTCCTAACAATCAAAACGTTCTCTACGAAAAAATGTGCTCTAACATAACAGAATATGGGCCGTGGTGAAACGAAAGCATAACTGCCAGTTGTATAAGAAACACTCGACTTTCGCGAGCTTTCATTCGCGTAAGCGTTAATGGCGTATACATGATCATAAGACACATGTCTCGCGTTTCTGTCCTAGCACGGCTCCAAGAGAGTTCGCACGAGGAACACATTGTTCCTAAACCATCCCATGCATGCTTATTGTGCTCAACGCATCTATCATATAAAGTCGGATTTTTTTTACTGCTTGATGTGACTCTCTATGCTTTACCAGTTTTATGCGGCGAAAAAATTTGTTGCGGTGCCCTGTGTCTGTTCGTCTGCATTTTGAATTTTTCTTTAATGAATCGATGAGTGCCTGATTTCATACTGAGACGGATTTCTTTGCAAGTGATGTCAACTGCACTAAACCATATCCGTCGTCAATCCCCGTTCCTTAAAATCAGTTCTCCGACCCTATACTGTTAAAGCTGATTATAGAATGAATGTATTGAGCGTTCGTGCGTTAAATACGGCTTAAGAACTGGAGTAGTTTGATGCAAGTATTAAAACGACTTCTGATGAAAATCAGAGTAAAGTAAATAATAAAGCGGTTGGGATGAGCGATGACGCGTCTACCGCATTCGCTAGCGTGCGCACCATTTATTTTGCAAATTTTGAGCAGAAGTTGAAAAAAATTTGTCATTTTCAAAAATGCATAAAGACTTATGCTGCATAGCTATGTCGCTTCGACTAGCTTCATTTGAAAAGTTCTGCTGCTTTTGGTGATAACATTTATTAAATTCAGTGCAAAACAAATCGCCTTGAAATGTGTCAAAAATTCACTTTTGATTTGTAGATCAATTTTAATCTTGGAATCACTCACGAATTCGAGCAAATTTTTCTAATGACCGCACACACACGAAAAATTTTGCAGCCATAAAATTAATTCAATTGCTCGATAAGCTAAGTTTTGAAGTTTTTTCAAGCGTTAAAATATGCACAAAAAGTAGGAGCTTGACAATTAAAAGCCATAAAGAAATTAGCTCAGAAAAGAGCTTTAGCGGAGAAAATTCTGAGCAAACTGCTATAGAGCTCTGTATTGGACTGCAGCTTAGGAAATGAAATAAGTCTCATCATATTCAGAACCCGTTTCTTCTTTTGTGAAGGAAATAAAAAGCAAATATCAATTCGGTTTGCACTTTATATCGTAAGGTATGAACAGTGAAGAACGTGGTGGAGATGATGTAATGTCCTACTTTGGTGCCTGATAGCGGAGACGTCGTGCGACACGCTTTTTTTTTGCATCTTCGCTCAACAATAGCCTTTAATTTACTGTACAAATCCCAGTAGGATCTCCTTTTGCTCAGTCGTAAGTCTGCAGATTCAAATGCGTTAGATGTGCCTATGGAGGCAAAGCCAAGCATCACATGCACCAAAATTTCAATCGTTGCAACTGAAATTTAAAAAAAAAATTGTTCTTTCTACACATGTTTTTCCGGCTGAATTAATTTCCATGAACAAGGCTCAATCAAAATTTCATGAATCATTGATAAATTCCGTTTGGAGCTTTCACAAGACCAAAGGTTATATTTATAAATGCCATACCGATTCCCTTTTCTCAATGTAAGTTAAAACTATTGGACATGTGGATTCACCACAAGTAGAGAAGACATTCATGCCCAAGTACCATAAGAACATTCTCATTCATGGACGCAATGTTCCGCAAATGCGGTTTCGCTTCGGGCAAAAGTGTGTGAGAAACTGTACGCATAAATGTGCATTGGTGTGTTTGACGATCAACAGACAAAGCAACGAGATTGGGGTTGTTTGCGTGCTTGACGCTCATAATGGTGAGCCGTTGGCCAACCGAGAAAACGATCGGGCGAATATCGTTCGAAAGCGCAAACATATTTCCAAGTACCAATTGGCCGATTTGTCTTGGCGTATATAATTTAACGCTATTAGATTTATGGATGCTTGAAACAATTTGTGTTATGTGTGTGCACTCATCGAAATTACCCGTTATATCAGGACGAGTTCTTAGGCCTTAATTGCTTCTAGTCGCACTGTGCTCCCGTCACAACGAGAACTTATTTTTTATGCGCGTAATTTACGAATCGATACCAAACGACATCTCTCTTCTTTCTATGGCGAATGCTTTCCACTACTTTTCAGACATTAACACAAAGTTTTAAGCAGACTTAGTTCTGGGTCTTTTTTTTGTAACATGCAAGCCGACGTTGTCAAGTAGAATCAAAAGTGAATTAGCGCAATTAAAAGGGAACATTTTCCAAGATTTATTTACATGTAAGCTAAGAGTGAATGTGCCTATTAATGAGCTAAAATTTAGTCCTATGTGAAGGACGAAGAAGTTTTTTTAAGATATGCTGAACAGTCAATCGGTAAGCAAACAAGTTAGTCGGATACGATAAACAATAACTTTCGTTCGAAGCGACTTTATCTATTGGGATTTTTCGTTTCCTTTCTTTTGGTCATT
>JPKZ01001440.1:570579-680136 GCA_000803305.1 Toxocara canis | reverse complement strand
GGGAGAGAGAGAGGAGGGGAGAGAGAGGAAGCCAGAGAGGAGTGTGGGCTTTTCAGCGCTAGTCACTCTATGCTTCAAAAGTCTTTAACATCTAAAATGACTGCAGCAAGCTAATGTGCTGCGTCGCACTGTAGCGATATAACATGTCATATCTGCACTTTGTCGCTATTTCTGTTCAAATGTTCACGTTCGGATTTTAGTGACAAAGGCCTCTACTGACCTATCCGTAATAAATCACATCGTTCAATCATTCGCGGAGTCTGCTGAATTTTTTCTGCAGCCGCTCGAAAGAGGAGGTTAGAGGCCCGATAAAGCAATGCTAATAGTGACAGTTCGAAATTCCATCACTCAAACTAGGCCGCATATTTAAAGACAATACAAAACTTTTGTGTGAATTAAAAGGCCAAGAAGGCTGGCCATCGTTTAATCCTGATTAAACGGTAAAGTGCAGAGAGAAAAAAACAACATGGAGTTCACGCATGAAAAAACTTGGCAGTTTTGGGTCAAGCACTAAAGCTTTCGCACAAATATGAGATGCCGAATCACTGCACGCCAACGTGCTCACAAGACAGACAGTACGCTTCTACAGGCTGTGTGGTGCAGTTTGACGACACTGTTTAACAAAACATGTGTCCTAGCCTGTCTCATATGCAATCAATAATTTACTAGACTCCCTCACTGTTGCAGGAATTTCTGGCTCAGATATGATGTGCACGCAAAAAGAAATCTAGAAATGGTGAACAGTGACTTCAAGTAATTTGTGTAATTCTCTAATGAATTTTAGATTACGGACAGTGTTTAGGGAAAAAGATCTCGAGATTTCAATTAATGGGCTCAAAGGCAGCATCCGAGATGAACAATCACTTTTAAAAAATATTATTTTCGCTGCCGCAAAACATGGCAAAACCTTAGACGGTTCAGTGTTTTCCTTTAATAATATTACTTTATCATCTCTGCTGAGAACTAAGTTACTCTACATTACGTCCCAGCATTTACAGTTCAACTGAAGATACCATAAACACTGAGTTGTATAAAATCTGGTTTATGGCCTCACATCAAACGGATTTCCGAGCGTAACCGTTTAAATCGAATGAAAGTGACCGTTCATTCAATTCTCGAAAATTTTGGTTAGTCATCTTCTATGCAAAATTTGCGCGGCTACGTTTTTTGAAGCGCAAAATTTTGTCAGTCATGACTCCTGCGCCAGAAAATCTCGAGCTTTGGAAATAAGCTGCGAAAAAGTGCTTTTGATGGCCTGCAACTGCAAAAGACGTCCAATGTACCGTTAATTTTAGCATTTCAGATTGTTCTTTCATGAGTTCCCCATTGTTTCCATAGATTTCTCAAAAATTACAGCTCTTTCTTACTCATGCCGATTTGCGTGCAGGAATGTGAGCGCGACTCTTCCTCCAATATGAATGGAACGCCGATGTGTATGACTTAAACATATAATTATTTCGCAATGACCCACCATCACCTCTCATGATATCTAAAGCAAAATAGGAACGACTCGGTGTCGGATGCTGTTAACGGTGCCATCACAATGAATGCTCATTATATGTTCTGCCGGACACCATGATGAGATTGATGCGAAATGTGTTACAGTCGCAGCAATCTCTCCAATCTTGCTTTAAGTGGTTTGATAATCAGCAAGCAGCAAATGGATATCTCTTGTGACAATAGTTGGCAGTTATTATGAATTAATGAGCATGCTTCTGCTAATGAATAGATAAACAGAGAGAGTCGGATCCAACCGTAAGAGCAAGATGACGTCGACAGAAATTAATAAATAAATAAATGGAAGATGCTTTTGCTATTCACAGCGATTCTTGAGATGATGTTTTTTTCCTTCTGAATTTCAGCAGTTATTACAAAATCGGATATACTAGACGCAAAAAATGATGTGCTGCTTGTTTCGACGCACCGTAATGATACCACTATCAACTTGATCAACTTTTGATAAAACTTGAGAAAACATGCAAGAAAAGTTTAAATTCGTTTCTTTGTTACAATTCCGCAAAAACAAGAACTTCATTTAAAGATTTCCATGAACCTTCCTCAGTCCAATTCCTTAGAGCTTTCGCTGCTTCTAATTGTTAATTGGGAACGAAATTATTGCGAGATAACTGCGTTAACGAAACCTTTCAGCGCAGAGTGTTGAAGCCTTTTCGAACATTCTCATTAGCTTCTCTTCAAGCTGTTTTTTTTTAAACAAGATGGTGGCTTTCTTTTTGCACTGTCTGCTTTAAGAGATCTGCATGAAAAAGCAAATTATGCGCAGAATTTTTGCTCTTCGACGTTTTAGAAAGCTAATCAGTGAGTAGACGTTCATGGAATTTTCGTTTGAAAAAACGATTGATAATAGAATGGCAGTAACTACAGACTATCGTTAGTCGCAAAAACGCTTCGTCATAACGATTATAATAATATTTTCCATTTCAAAGGGTGAATAAGTGAATCAGAAACATATCGGGACTGTAATCACAATACCAGGCAAAACTTATCACTTGATGATTTCGAATAGCTGCTAAAGGAAATAACTGTTTAGAACATCCGGACGAAAGCGGTGCTCATTTGCACTCCTCGGGGTTTCTATTTGAAAGTAAAGGAGGAATGAGCGCCATGCGTATTTGGAGGTGGCAGAGACTTTCAAACGTTTTAAATTGACTTGGTTACCGATAAATATGTGTCTTCACGGTAGTTACTAAACTACTTGCAAAGCTCCTAGATTATACGACTGATTTCCAGAGTGTGTCACGGATTCATTGCATGGTAGTGTACGTTCCTAAGCATATCTGCTAAAATTGCTTTACATGTTTGAAAACATTAATACTCTTGCGCAGTTACGAAAGGCGAATTTTCGTTTCTTCGAATTTGTTTGCCCATTTATCACCAGTGCGTCTTCTATCATTGATAAGTTATGCTAGGAATTCCAGTCTGAATGCTTCTATAGCATCAGTAACTTTCAAACTGTTAGTCCAAGTTTTCTAGCGAAAAGAACGTAAGGAAATAAGAAACAATTAGATACTCATGATACTCTAGAAAAGCTTTCATGCAGTAACACTTTGATTCAGCTATCTGGTCGAAACGTGAAAGTAAGTTAAGACGGACGAAAAGGGAATGGAAAGGAAACTCACATCGTGAGGGAATGGTCTGACAGGTTGGCGAAAGAAGTTTTGCACTTTGCTGAACATTCCTAGTGGAACGTGTGGCAGCAGGTTGGCTGATTTGTTGTTGGTGATGCATAGCGGTTGTCTTTGAAGTGCTAGAAGAGGGCTGTGTTGGATCAACGGGTAACGACGACGAACTCATACAATACTCGGGCGAGGGTGTGGCCGTTTGAGTGCCCGGAAACGGGCAACAGTAGAGTGTGCAGGCGGGCAGATGGCTGGGGACACGCCAAGTTCGACTGCTCAGTGAGGCCTCTTCGTCATCGTTCGGCTGCTCGGCGGAAGTGTACGCGAAGATGCTACTCCTTTCTGCGGAAGATCGTCGCCTTGGCATCTGCTATCGATGACTGGTGATGTACTTGGCTAATTAAGCATCATGCTTCTCATCCAACATTTAGCACTTATCGCTTCCTCAGCCATCTATTCTCACACTCTACGCCATTCATAAACGATATATCACATCATCACCGCCATTAATGCTCATTATCACTACTGTTTGATATTCGCTTCTCCATATAACTATTTGAAATCCCCTATGATATCGACGACATATCTCACTCATCGAAACATCGCTTATACAGCGAATTTACAAAGTCAATGAAGAATGGGTGCAAACAAATTGTGGTACAGTTCCATACGACATAGAAGCAACTGCTGCTGGTTAACGGTTGCGATTTGGGTAACGCAAGAGACGATCGCGTCGTAGGGTGATCTTACTGGGTTGCTCGATGGAGGGCGCACAGAGTCGCTGGAGCGCAAACAGACAATAGAAAAGAGTCGTCTGGCGCCTGATTTAGGATGAAAGTGGGTAGGCGTTGCTCACATGTGATTATGTACTAGTGAACAGCAGTTGCCGATTCATTAGAACCGGCGGGCAAGTTCCCAACGGGAAACTTCTAAATCAGCAGTGTTGTGGCCGCCGAGGTCGTGCTCGAGACGCGCACAAACAACCACACCACTCGCACACCACAACAATTCCAATTTATGCGCTTTTCGCCCTCTAGCGAAGCCAATCGAGCAAATGATCTGCACCGGCCTGTCTTGACCGTCGCCTCCTTTTGTATTACAGTCTATATTCGCTTCCCTGCCTTAGACAACCAGCGTGAAAGAATGACGACGTACTGAAATTTCATCTTCAAATGACGTGTTATGCTCGTGAACAGAGTGGTGGAAAAGGAAAGGCGCAAACGCAGTGCGTTGATGCGAAGAATACAGTGGACAGTGATGCTTCCTGGATCTTACAAACTAATTAACGTTATTGGCGGTTTAAGCTGACGCACCAGAACATGTCGTCCGGAAACGTCGCGTTCCATTAGATAAAATGATCAGTTATGCATGGTCGATATAGCAACAGATACATAGAGAGCGATTTAAGGATAAGAAGCTCCATCTTCCACCTGTGTCGACGCTCACAAGTCGGACGCTAGATGCACCAGACGCATAAGCCGAGGATACTTAAAGTGACAGCGAAGAGTTCTTATTTTGATGGCTAGATTTTTATAGTGTCGCTGGAGTACAAGTGCACAGCACTACAATACACCAAAAGACGCCAGAGTGGGGCTTGAAGATTGAAGAAATCCACAAATGCAATGAATTTTTTTAATGACATTACCGTGTCGCCGAAACATTTCTAGTCCGCATGAACCTGCAGCTTTTTTGTTGTGATTACGAACATCTGCGTTTTTCATAATCTACTTTGGTGCTTTTCGGCGCCCAAAAATAGCCATTTTAACCAGTTTCCCCCTTTCATTTCACCGCGGCAGCAGTATTGCATCGAGGAGAAGCTAACGGAGACTAGCCACAGAAAAAGCAATGAGCAACCCTTCTCAATTTTAGATAGGTGAAGCTGCAAAATGAAAACAGACTAGCATACAGAAGAAATTGCTCACAGCAATGGAATTGCTGCTGGACCATCAAGCATTGTGATATTTTTTGGCTCCCTCGCAGAAATCTTAGCTCCACCGAAGGAGGCTATGCGGTCTTGCTACTAACTTTGCCGGTTGTGACAATTTGATTTCTGTATGCTCGAATGGACTTTATTTGCCGACTTCACTCATTCGCTTCATCAGTCAGTGAATGAGTTTAGTAAAACCGCGAAGTGTCTAAAATTTTAAAGTGCAAAACTCCTACTTTGTATCGCGACAAACATCTACCATGAATTAACGCTAAAACTTTCAATTCTTCGGAAACTCACATTTATGGAATAATTTCTGGTTCATAAACAGCAACTGAAATTTTGGAATCAGGACACTCTAGGTACTACGTTACTAATAATGAGAAGTAATTTGAGAACATGTTGTGTTAAGGTCAGTGATCGGTGAGTTGCTATTCCATTATATTCTATTCCATTATTGCTGTGTTGTCACAAACTACAGTGGAATAAGTGTGCATTTGTCATCGTGGTTAAGAGTGAAAACAAATATGTGAGTCCTTTTCGGGGGAAGAGAAAAATATTGGTCGCTTTCAGATATGTAGGGAAACGGAATTTGCGCGCACTGCAAATGATGCATAAACCGACGAGTATGCCTCAGCAAGCAACATTTCCTTTCTGCGCGCTACAAAGAAAACTTCGTAAAAACGAATGTTTGATGTTTGTTGAAAACGCTTACCATAGCTCGATGTCAGGCCTTTCCAAAGATGTCGGCGTAGAAGCAAAGGTAACCTGTATCCACGGCACCATTACAAACGTTCACAATCACAGACAGTTAAATGGATGTAAGGATGTGAGGAGAAAATTGAGTATTACGGTCGAAGAAAGCCCCTCATTCAGAAAAGATTTCGAGAAGCACCAGGTGCACGAAAAAGGTGTGCCATCTTAGAACCATGAGGCTTCTAATAATAATGCAAACGGCTCATACAATCGCTGAAACGATTGATGTCCTAAAAAATTAATTCTTCTTGTCACTAAACGAAATTAAAGCCGACAAGGACAAATGCTGCTCTCCAAAAAATGCTGTATGAGTGAAGCGAAAAAACGGTTGGTCAAATCGAATGATATATATATGTATATACGCATATATACATATATACATATACATATACATATATATATATACATATGTATATATATACAATGTATGAAATAAATTAAACCAGCGCCAATAATCAGTCGTAGCAGGCCACTACTATGCGCTTTTGCAAATTTTGCAATTGTAATGCATCACATCAACGTCTTTTCTGTTCATATGTGTAAACAAACGTTACCAGCACTTTAGATAAGCGCTCTGCATAATATTACTTCAGCTACTTGAACAGCTAGAAGTGAAGCAGCGATTGGCTAACAGCTGGAACATTTGCAAGTATAAAAATTCGAACCCCTTACATGCTCGCAGAAGCAAGATTGCCAAAATTGTTGAAGCGATCCGACTGTGGGTAATTTAATTAAATGGGCCTATTTCGGCCTCATCAGGTAGTGTCGTCAGCAGATACCTTATCTGGTACTAATTTAAAGACGATATATAGCTATCTGATGAACATTAATATGTTGAAGGAAAATTCTTTTTTCCACATACCACACCGAGTCTGTGCGGCATCGAATCTGTGAGTCCAAGACAGCGTTCTCCTCGGCATACTTTTTCATTGATGTCGTCTATCAGAGATATACTGCGACTCGCGCAACATTCGTTCATGCGAGAGATTTTCTATCGGATTCTTATTCGGATTTTGAGCTGATGGTTGCCTTCTCCTTTTCTAGAAACTAAATTCTGCTATGCTCGATATGCATTTTGGACTAGGGTGTTCTTAAAGAAACCACCGCACATGCTCAAGTGAAAAAAACGAGGGTGTGAAACGTCTTTGTGAGTGATAGTGACAAGTGGTTTTGATCAAAAAAATACATCAGTCGAAAGAATTGTTTTGAGCTAAAACAAAAATAACTGCATGAGTATATCCTAGGCGAAGCAGATCAACAAGGGATATTTCATGAGTATATCCTAGGCAGCTAGGTTTTTCAATCAATACAAATTGATCATCAACATTTGTGAGTGTGTTGTACTCTCAGTTCCTCATTTCGACATTGGCTGCTGAATTCTTCATATGCACGAAGCCCCAAAAAGCAAATCGATGCTCCCAAGGCGTAGTTAGGAGATGAAAGTGCGACAGATATAGCGGCCAGATCAAATTTTTCATATTAATCCGATGAGAATTCTTCTTTCGCAACACATTGACATTGCAACTCACATAAATTTCCAGACAATTTTAAGAAATAAGGCGTGTTCACCAGCGGGTATGGCCGAATATCGCAGGAAAATGTTTCCTTCTTTTCACAAATTTCATGTCACTTAGTTATGTGTGGCAGTTACGAGAAAGAATTTTCCTTTCATCAACTAGTCCTCTTCTCATGGTTAATTGTCGCGTTAAAATTTTCTGCATTCGGCGCTCCGCCGAATTCGACTTACAAAACCTCCCATTCACCAAGCCACCTTTAGTATGACTGCCTCCCTTTTCTCAAAACTGAAACATTTTTTCAATCAAAGGTTCACTTCTTCGCAAACCCTGCACCATTTTTATGAAGTTGTATTTTTACAAACATCGAATTAGTATATATTCAACCATCATTTACTTAACCACTTTTAACGCGGTTCCACAACGCTCGTATTGACAGAGCTAGCTGATGAGTTCATTGTATCGCGCGAAAATAACGATTTCTTGCCAGCAAAACTTCGATTCAATAAATGCATCGCACCATTCCCTGGGGCTGATTTCGAGGAAGTGCAATCTAATGAATTTTTGGCTTTGATTATTTTCTCATTCAATCATAAATTCGGATTTATAACAGATTCACTTTCTCAGGGAGGTCACGATGCAATAACGCAAATCGCGTTTCCTTTTTAGTTTTCTTCTGAAATCGTTGAAAGCAAACTGAAATTGAGTAAAAAGTATTAATTTTTTCTGAAGACTAAGATAATGAAATATTTAAGCAAATGACATTATTTTTTTCATATTATTATGTTTTGTTTTTTTTTTTTTAAATAAAAGAGTGTTTCGCCAGTTACCCCTGCTGACAGTTTCATTATTAGGTGAGTAGAAACGCACTCGATAGAGACACGCGATATTAGCAAAAAAAAAGAAGAACTACTTTGCACTGTGCAATTTATTTTGCCAGCAAATTTAAACTATATCTTTGTACAACATCTTCTGCAAAACAGTTCTTAAAGGAACGGAATAACAATGCTGTCCAGCTTACAGCAGAAAATCGCAGAACGCTTACGTAAGGTCATCAACCAATAAGTCGCCCATCATTTTTCCCCGGAAATATTTTTGGCTGAAATCTAAATATGCGATCAGTTCCGGTAAAAAATTGAGGAGTTTCGAAATGATGAACGTCCCTCAAAAAAAAGAAACAGGAAAAGTTTCCTTGTTATGAACAAATTAAAAAATTTAGCAGTGGTGGCTTTCCTCCGCATTAAGAACTCGCTTAATAATAACGATAAAATTTGCTAAGGTACAAATATTTTCCAGGCAAGACATCACATGGTAGGGATGGTAAAGTGAGCTCCTTAAAATTTGTTACCTAAGCAGATAAATGCCAATTTTTTTTTGCTCTTCTATCATTCCTTTTTTCTGGTGCTAAAATCGTAGGGATGAAAAGGAGTAAAGCGGTGCGCAAGGCGAGGGAAATGTTCTGATACTTTTCAATTCAATTTTTTAGATTATGGCGCGATAAGCAACGATCGAAAATTTGAATGCGAATTTACCAAACTATCAATTGCCTCTTTTGGATCGCCAACAATGTGAGCAAACCAATGCCCATTTGCGTTGTGAACGAATACGCTAATTTCGAAATTTTCGGAATAATGTGCAGAATTATTTTTTTTTTAAATGAAAATTTCGCACGTTCGATCCGTGATTCGCATCGTTCCACTGTTACGTTGTTCGTTTGCTTACTGCGAGGAACAGACGCATAGGAGGTGTTGTAGCCATCTTGGTTGAATACAGATGGCGATGCAAAGTTGCCAAGGCACGACGAGAACAGCGACAGTAAGGCAGCCATTTTGAGCGACTCACGTACCGCATCTACTCTTCCCCTATGAAATACGACTTTCATTTCAAGTCGACCACTGAACTTAGCGATCGAATTGAAATGTCAAACAACGACTTTTTTAAACTTAAATAAGTTAAGCCGAGGAGAGTTCATGCAAACATAGACTGCCTACAAAGTATTAGTATTATATGTGTTGAGAGCATCACAATAAGTTTGGAAAGAAGGTTTCCACGCAAAACAGTTGAATTCAGCTAAGCTATGATATCCAATCACTGATATACGATGCATAACACCATTGATATACGATGCATAACAGTGAAGCCTATACGAAAATTCATCAGCTAAGCAAAGGAGCTGAGCTTTCAGATACAACTGTCGAAAAATTTTTCTATGCTTGTAGCCCACAAACAGGGATTTGTTTGCCATTAAATTAACGTTTTTAAAAAAGTCGATTTTCTCGGCCTCAAAATGCATGTTTCATAAAAACGAAAACCACTTCCCTTAATCGTTAGACATAAAAAACCTAAAAAGAAGCAAATAAAACACTCCGGTTAAAATTATAAAATATTCAATGCAACAAATCCAAGATAATAATATATTGGCGATAATAAAATATTCTTAATTCTAGACGAAACAGTGAGCAAGGTTTTCATGAGCGCTACGTGAACAATGCAGGGTGGACAACAAAGTCGTTCATATCAGCTGAGTGCTCCTGTCGTTTCCTTAAGGAGCGTATCGATTAAGAACTTGCCCACCTGCAGTTTGCATTCTCGCTTTCAGCACAAAAAAAATGAAATTTTCACGCCTTATATGTTGGCAGCAACAATTCCACTTCAAATAACAAATTAAACTGGCATAATCACAATCGAGTATGACCAAAATTTGCTGCCTGAAAATGGCGTATAGAAGTGACAAATATGCCCTGGTACAGTCGATGTTGCAGGCGAGTCTCGATGGGTTATACAGCAGCATCAATTACCACTGTATATATCTATTAACGCTATATTCGTCATCTAGTACATGCTAAAATTATTTATGTTAGCTAAGTGCTAATTCAATTCCGCTAACAACCCCATATAACATTTCATGTGCTGCGCAGCAATGCAAAAGTCTTAAAGTTATCAACATGCCTAATACTTTATCTTAGCACTTTTAAAAAAGATGAAATACAACTTTCAACGACAGAAATGCAGCTTCAGTCGAGCCCGTTTTGTTCTGTTTGAGCTGGTATCGCTAACTTAAAAACCTGGTTCTCACTGCATTACGCCTCGTCCCTGACATCACCACATTCCTTTTCACTTCATGATTCATTAACGCCGTTATGCAATACGTCATCCTAGATATGGCCTCAAAATGATAGCTTTTGTTTGCGAGACATCACAAGGAGCTCTCAATGCATATGTAGCGTTCATATAAGAGATCAGAGCAGCAAATGACATTTAGCCTTTCCGTTTTTTTAAATGACATTTAGCCTTTCCGTTCTATAGCTCTTCAACGGTTATTAAAGTGCCGCTGTGGCTTCTCTTTATACCGCTTAGCTGTGCACCTTTCTTATGGCTTCTCATGTCGCATCTCTTAACTGTGCAAATACGAAGAGAAATGCCAACAAAAAATCGACCTAATTACAAATTACAAGATCAAAATCTCGACTTCTGCGCAAGTGACGACCGCGCAGCATGAAAGATCAGAAAAGAACTTCAGCCGAAATTAAAGAATTAAAAGAACCTCTTCCTATCGAATATTTTTGACACACACTTTTGCGAGTATTCGATTTTAGAATAATCGATTTTTGATCATCGAAAATAGGTTGATCAGAAGAACTAGAAGGAGCTTTTGCTCTATGAATTTCAACATTTTTTTTGTAAGAGCTTTTATATTGTTGACACCAGCAGACGGCTGCGTTTGGTAACGGTGAAGGTGATAGCTTGAGATAACACTTCCTGTTGTGCGCGACTGGTATTATATTGTGTTAAAAGCGCTTCACAGTATTTGAATACTCTGTTCGCAACGGGCTATAAACCGTTGACGATTAGTTGACGAGAACTATCGGAAGAACACAGCTCCGGAATCAGCTGTTAGCACTCAAAGTTCTTCTCAATCAATTGAGAAGAACTTTGAGTGTTAAACGTTTCTCACGCCCTTTCTGTTAGTCAGATTTTGTGCCATTACGGCTTCGCATATTCAGCTGACCAGCTTTTCTGCGGGTTGGAGCTTTCAAAGCAGATTTTGCAAGTCACTTTGATTTATGGATGAGAAGTTTACAGGTCACGATTTTCGGGCTGAAAAAAAGCCTTAAGCTATCGAAGTAACCTAGAAAAGGCTCTCTGTGATCCGCAGATGCTAAGAGGGCCGAATGTGCAAAAATTTTTCATTTACACTCCTCAGGAATTCTCTTAAAATTTCTGGAAACTTTGAATTCTTTTAGTAGTTGTCAAGCTACTAGCATCATCTCACCCCGTTAAAAATGCCAGTATTTTCAGGTGTCTTCTATCCTCGTTTGAGAAAGGAAAGCAAAACGTAGATATGTAAATAAGTTTGGAGAAAAAAATATAAAAAGCGGAAAAGAATTAAAGCACACTTCTCCGTCAAATTATTTTTACGAACGGCAAATAGCGACTGAAGTGTTCATGGCTGATGTTCTTGGCACTTGAGAAACGAACTCCGCCAATCGCCTCTGATGGCTTTTAGAGGAATAAATTGTTTACAAATTTTTTCTTAGGCCCTAAACACCTCGTAACTGATAGAGGATGCCTCAGCGTTTGATTGGTATTTTAAACGACCTATTTAGTTTCTGTTTTCTCACTTTCAGCATTTTTCACAGCGCTCATATTTTGCATGCTAAAAAGAGGAAAACAAAGCGTTCGAATCATCGAATAAGGAAATGGCTTCATTACTTTGATATAAACGAAGAATAAGGTAGAAATTTGTTGTGTCTTCTTTTTTGAATGTTTTGCGGATATTGCCTGCGGAACGAAAAACAATCTTAATATCCATGACATTCAGATAAAAAACTGACATTGAGCACTAGTTGGAAACCCTCTTGGCCGTCAAACTAAATCCTATACGAGTCTATGTTATCATTAAAACGTGCATCATTGAATGCATGCTCTTAACCTTGCCAGAAATTTTTTTTTCGCATTATTTTCGAGCATTCGGCGCCACTGCCACAAAGTTTTCCAACCATTTTTTCGAGTTTTCCTCATCTGAAACCGTAGTGTTCAGGGAGAATTGGCCATATCTATGAGTTTATACACACTTCTGACAATCTCAACGAGGAAATTGTTCGGTTCTTAAATTCTATGTCGTAGGTACAAAAAAGTGCAAAGGTAATTTGCGTTTCGAGGGCCACAAACGCTGAACAACAAATGAACATTTGAGCGCTTTATCATAAATCGCAACCAAGAATTTGCAAATTGGCGAAAAATTCATCGGGAACGCTTTTCGCTCTTGCTCAGAAACGCTAAACGGAACTAGCTGAAGTACTCCATTAAGGAGGTCTTGCAATGTTTCAAATAATGATTAGGGACTTTACTGTGATGTTGAAAATTGTTCAATGAAGATGCAGCTTTCAGTACGTGATGTAAGATTATGCAGGGCCGAGCAAAACGGGCCAGAAAAAAAAAGCGAACGAAGACAGCCAAGAAAACTTATTAAAGAGAGCAAAGCCCGTCAAAAAAAGTTTAAATTAAGTAGAACAAAATAAGACGAAAAATTTTGAACAAGGTTCAACAGAATCAGTTAATACTTTTCAAATTATGTCAAGTCAATCCAGCCGAAACTTTTCTCTTGAAGATGAGCAACCCAAAGAGATTTTTTGATTTTGAAACTTGCTGTGGTCAAAAGTAGAGCAGCGAGCCAGAAGCTTTGTAAAAGCTGAGAACAAAGTTCTCATAGCGTTCTTGCAAAGCAAATGAGTCGCTTGAACAACTTGTCAGTAAGAATTGACTGTTCGTGTGCTGCGTGGAAGTTGGCATATGCCCTGATTCGATTCTAGAGTTGCAGCTTGCTAACTCCCAACTTTAAGGCTTCTATCAAACATTGAGATGATAAACATATACGGCTACCATCACTGACGATTGCCATATTTAGTAATAGAGGTAGCATGTGGGCAAAAGTTTAAGAAAGGCCTCCCTCACACGGGAGCACAATTTGTAAAAATGGCGAGGTTACATGCTAGTTGCAATATATGAATGCGCTAAAGGGATAGATCATATAGAGTTACAGGTACAGGAAATCAATAGACATGTTAAAATAGTGTGCATTAAATTGTACGATTAACAAATATAAGCGGTAGTATTTTTGCAAGTTCGCTAGCACAGAGGCGCCACATCTAAACAGTTTCCTTATGTTTAATCGATTAAGTACAAGAGAATAAGAATCGGTAATTCTTTTGTCAACAAAATGCCTAAGATAGTATGGTAGAAAATGAATAATGGGAAGTGGAAAAGGGGAATTGAGTTTGTGGAAGAATGAGAAGATTTGCAAAAACAGCTGGAGACGAAATGAAGCTTAGGTCATCTTGTGGACTATGACGCATTATTTCGACTCTTTTTGCTCCGCTCTTCGCACTGGTAACGCCTCAGATGTGTGGTGCCCTTTCACTGACTACACGATGGTTCAGAAGTTCACTTGCATGCTCAGCTGATGGTCATCCGATTGTATATAACAGAATTATCAGTGACATTCATTTTAGAATTTTTCAAGGATTTTCACTTCAGAGTCGTTCTTCCTTGCTAGAACAAGAAATCACGGGCGAACTCGTGCATAAAGTACTACAAAACAGCTTCTACGATTTGAAAACGACAGCGATATGAAACGTTCAACAACCTTTCGTTAGTGTGCTTTGGTGCGAACGTCAGGCAGTTATACCAACGAGTTTATTGTCGTTAAGTTAAGACCACTATACCATAATCATTATGCTATATCTAATTATTTTACACAGATGCTACACCACTAGACAATACTTACACACCTATACACTAAACATTTTAACAAGTCATTTCGGTAGAAACAAAGAAATAAGCCACACTTTTGCGTCCCATGTATACTACGGCCGTTTGATTCCGTATTGCACGAGGTGCGTAGCTGAGAAGAACAATATCACGAAGTTCGACTCTATTTTGAGGCTCGATTCTTCTGCCCACTGCATTTGCACCTGTTGTTCGCATTATTTTTTCCTGCTTGCCCCCCTCCTAACGTTTTCACTAACCTTCCATCTTTTTATCTCATGTAAAAGGCTCATGCAGCATGAATATTTCTATATGGGACACAAAAAAATGTCGTAGGGACTCAAAGTCTCCCTATTACATACAATCTATCTAAAATGACGTTAAGAGACATGTGGCGCTGGTGCCTTTAGTTAGCCTACGAGCTGCGAACGAATCAAATAATTATTGCCGAATAACTGCCAAATATCAAATAATTATCAAATAATTGTTGCAAGAATCAAATAATGATTGCACATTGTATAGAATAACATTTTCAAAAGAATTCTCATTTTGGTGTTCCGTTCTATTCGACACCAAAAATGTGTAACATAATTATTGATTCGTTTGCATAAGTGTCAACTGGAAAGGAGAAATCGAAACCAAACACAGATGACATTATCGATATTTTATTCCCAAAGATCGCAAATGAAATATCTAACTTTAAACCTATTTCCTAATTCCACTGGAATCCTTATTTGCGTGATAACGAAACAAATTATAATGATTATGATAAGCACAGTTGCATGAATCACAAACATATTCCGTCAACTGCGCCAAACAAAAAAAGGAATTAAAATTGATCATTTGCGCCCCTCAAAACTGTCCGTAAGCTATGCTCATCAAGATAAGCAAGTGCACAGTGTCCGTATAGAAAGAAAAGCAAGTTTATACAGTTTCAGAAATAACGCCACTGTGAGATTTTGTGGTATATTCAAAATCATAAGAGAGAATCACAGTAAACATAAATAATGAATGATTTATGCTGACCGTTACCCATAATGCATAAAAGTGCTCCGTTTCTAATACGAAACCGCACCACATAAGCAGTTATAGATCAAAAGAGCGTTGACCGAAGTGCATTTGTGGGCGTGACGTAAACAGACCAAATAACGATAAGGTCTTTCTTTAGTCTTTTATATTTCCGAGTGCGATAAACAATTACGAATCTAGAAAGCGTCAACGAGAAATGAATTAATTTATAGCTTACTCCGATTCGTATAAAATGTGGGACAGTTACCTATTTATTGGCACCATTTACAGCTAAGGTTTACCGAAGACGAATCATCATTTCCGCATTCGCTGCGCCCTAATACCTCTCCCCCCACCCCCGTTTACTCACATGATAAACTTTACCTCTGATATCTCCATTTGTGCGATCAGTCCGTTGTTATTTTGGACTCATATTTTAAAGCAAATTAATAAAAAGTTTTGCAGCATATTAACTGAGGAATCGGAGCAAAAAAACACTCGCACTTGCTTCTCTCTCATAATAATCCGCCTTCAGCGGTCAAAGGAAGAAGCTCTCTTTGCCTGAATGTGATTATACCATTTGCTCTTTAGTGGTTATTATTCACGGATCAGGAAAATTGGTGAGCACCATTTTTGAACTGATTGAAGCCTGCAGATAATGAAATGCCTCGAGTTCTTTCATGCGCCCTCGAATTACCACTTGGTTTAAGGATGAACAATGCCCTCTGTGCGCTCTGTTGCGTTAACGACACAGATGATCAGTGATCTAATTATTTATTCATCCATAGTCACGTTTGCAGATGCCATCCATTAAAACAGTTATGCTAAACTGCTAAAGTACAATAAGACTAAATAAGCTCTCATCAGCCAAGAACGAGTACAAAGCAACTTGGCTTTCAAGATTCACTATTTGTAGCATGAGTGAGAAAGAGCAATTTGCGAATTCTACTATAATACAAGATGCTTTCAACATAGACATTAATTCGATTACATAGGAGAGGCAACAATACCGCTCATGAATCCATCACCCACCACGAGCAAAACACATGCACTATCAATTCCAAAACCCCATGGAAGGAAAGATACTCCGCCAGTCCCTCTCTCTATCACTCTCCTCCACCTCCTTAAAAGAAGCAAAAGTAGTTCCACTGCGACTGACTTTAATGTGAGAAGACATAGATAAACAAGGCATAAAAAAGGTTTCTTACCACGTTGCCATATCAACGCATCATTATGTCAGAAGAGGCAGCGAAAATCTCATCTGCTTAGGGGAAATTTAATATCAAAGTTTTCAGACTGTACACAGAACACAGATAAGTACATGTCAACCTTATATTACGGAACTCTCACTCATCACTTGCATCCACATTCATATCATAAAAGCCATCATTTTATGTTCAGTTATTGGGTAAGCTGAGTTTATTCGATTTCAGGAATATAACCGCGCAAGTAAGATCAAAAAAAAAGGAATGCCCTTTTTGGTGATATTTTCAAACGCAAAGAGCAGAGATTGCAAATCTGAAAGATGCCAAGGTATTGATAAAAAGGAGGGCAATAGGCGACTATTGTTAAACCATGGTTATTGGTGCTAACAAATACCAAAATCTTATTTCTCTGCTTACTCTGGCTCGCATAAATATGTAACGCATATCTTTCTCATATATTCCATAACTTTCGAAGTGAGGGGTGAGGGCAATATATCGCTAGCGAATAAGAAAAGATTTAATCGCTTAACGCATGCGATGATATCTCATGCTTTGTAAGGTACCTTCTAGCCATACCCACAACTGCGCTTCACAAAACCCATTTCACCTCATAGCTAGACCTAGTTCTTTAACTGTGCATTTTTATCTATATTTCGAAAGCGAGTAATCGTTACTGCATATCTGCGCCATGGATTCCGTACAACTTACTGAAGCAGGTAATTACCTCAGCTGAATTTTTACATTTTTCCAAGCTATGGACATAAAGTTCGCTTCAAAAAACTAAGAGAACAAATTCTCTGGTTAAGAAAGAAAAAGACCGTGCATTCGCTATGATCTTAAATTTCCTATTAGACCAACCAATGCGATAATAAAAAAGACACGAATGAACACGCGAAAATGATATGAAAAAAGGTGAAATTGACGAGGTGCTGTCGTGAAAAAGCCAAAGAAGCCTCCATATAAACGTTTACCGCTAAGACCGAACGCATCTGTTCTTCAGATATAAATGAACTGGATGGTCTTTTTTCTTTATCAAACACCTAAAATAAACCATCAACAGAAACAACTACATCCCCTTTCCGTACGTTTTAGTTTGTAGAAGCACATGCACATATAAGTTACTGCACCAGAGGAAAACAATAAAAAGCAGCAATGCTCAACAGAGTCAGCCGCTGTGGTTTTAAAAACACATTTTGCTAAAGAGTGGAGAAATAGCGTAGTCCAAGCACGTCATCCAAACGACCGCTGAACTGGTGTCTATGTGTGCCGGTGTTTGTGTGCTTTCAACGCGGACACAAATAGTTACTGCACCAGAGGAAAACAATAAAAAGCAGCAATGCTCAACAGAGTCAGCCGCTGTGGTTTTAAAAACACATTTTGCTAAAGAGTGGAGAAATAGCGTAGTCCAAGCACGTCATCCAAACGACCGCTGAACTGGTGTCTATGTGTGCCGGTGTTTGTGTGCTTTCAAACAGACACTCACAACGCGGACACAAATAGACATACAACACACCGACACACTGACGCACACAGGTACACGCACACGCACGTACAATATAATTTCCTCATTCATTCTCAGCGTACAGAGAAGATCAGGATTTCTGGTCCGTGTTGCTTATTGAGGCCCTTATTCGTAAATATTCTAAAACGCACCCGCCTTCTTTATCGCAGGGTCACAAACAGCCAAATGGAAAGGAATTACTGGTTCAAAGGCTCATAAAAAAGCTGCATCTGACCAAGCCAAATGAGAATGAGTATCTTGCTCAAATGCCGGTTAAATGAGAAGAAATGTGAAGCAATGAGGCGAATCGGATCCCGATCAAATATCAATCAAAAATGAAGGAGGCTTGTTGAAACGACACCTCCGGAATTGGCCACTTACTACCAATTTCGACATAACATGATACAGACCCATAACCAGGCGGGAAGGAGGCAATTCCATCTCCTCGAGACCAAATTGTAGGGGAGTTAGGGCAATTTTCATCTCCCCGAAATCAAGATTGAATGTGCAAAGTTCTATCGGTAAAAATCTTGCCAAAGTACTAAGAGCACTTCGGCAACGAACCGTTCCTCAAGGAAGGGACTACTGTCTATTTGATAACTGACTTCCATGTGATGAGATGGTTAGAACTCTCGACTGTCACTGAGGGACAGGGATTCGACCTCCATGCTGGAATGTACCGTTCTTTACCTGATCAATTATTGATTGACATCGGCAATACGCACCCGTAAATCATGGAGCACTCATTATGGTCACCAACGAACAAAAATTTCTCGTAAAACAATTTATTTATCCCCAATTTTTGGATGACACTCCGTGAATTTTCGAGCACCATTCGATTTAGCTTGCTCTGAAACGCTTAAATATGACTTTAATTTTTCATGCGTCGAGCTATAGTTTTGAAATTTCTGATTCACCTTCCACCCCTTCCCCTCTTGAAAGTCTGATTCGTGTCCCCCTCCTTCCCTACGCAACGGCTAATCCTGGCTAAATGTGCTCTAAACAGAAGTAAATCTCACGTCAATATTTCATCTACGCTAAAAAACAGCATCTGAAATACGATAATATGCACTTGCGCTCGCTGGGAAAATAAAGAGTAAACGAGTAAAGCAGTGAACGAAAATAACAACAACAGCAAAATAAAGTTAACCTGGCAAAAGATCAACAGTAGTAAAGCAAGGCAAAATTAGGAATAAAATAGTGAACATCCAGCCTTCATCACAAATCCTAACAAGTGAGCACAGACTGTGCACTCAAAAATATAAATGAAGAGGGTGCAGAAGACCCTCATATCAGTTGTTAGCGTTTAATTCAACTTGTTGCCGTTCTCTAAATTTTGCATGAACTGAACGACCATTGAAATAATACAAGAACTGCATCGGAATGCAGATGACGATGCCTACTGTGAATAAAGCGAATGATCGACGCACTATTCGAAAGGTCATCATATACAGCTATTCATCGATAAAGTTGATAAATGTCTATTCAGTCGTACATTTAAATACGCTTCAAAGATGTAGCCAAGCATTTATTTCGTCCTTTTCACATTGATGCATTCAATATCCTGTTGAATTGTATTGAATCGGTCGCCGAAGATTATCATATGTATTGATGGAAAGAAAACGCTACTCTTTATATTGTGGACAAACATTTTGAAATGAATGCTTGGAAAAAAAACGATGAAGCGAAATTGTTGAACAGAAACAATATATAGCGGTGATGTGTTACAAACAATGGAGCGCTATCTGGGCAAAGCTATTTCTCTGGAATGCAACCAAAATCGAAATGCAACCAAAAAGAGCGGTTTTCTCAAATTAGAACTTTAATTTGCATGAGAACAATAAAAGATAAGAAAAACACCAAAGAATAATTCAGAAACGCATGGCACATAATTTTACGAGGACCTAAGACAAGCGCTTTTCCGTCATGCCTATAGGCTTTTCTAAAACAAATGGGAATACGTGCCAGAGGATTGGCTGGCACGATATACGACTTTGACGACTCGTACATCAAACCAGAATGTGTTATAAAACATTCGCAAGCGCGAAAACTCAAACTCCACTAGATGCTATCGCTTATGGAATTAATTCTTTGATTAAAGCGCTGCAAATGAAAGCCGATCCATAGTAAAATGCAAACTTTTAACTTCGCTCAGCTTCGGATAATTGGCTTGAAATGGCAAAGTGATTAATAAAAACTAATAGCACCAAATGAATAAAAAGAACACATTTAGCATTTTTTATTGCTACTATTTCCCACGTTGCACTGTTACAGCTAAAAACTTACCACTCCAGCATCAGTGGTTCTTGAATTACAATAAGTAGATAGACAGAGAGAAACACATAGCTAAGGCAACAACAAATCATAAAACAATGTTTAACTGAATCAGATTCTCGTCAGTAGAAAAGTCGACTCAAGGACTCGGCAACTCATAAACAGTGAATTAACCGACGCATTTATCTTGTTCTGCTGTCATCCACACTATTATGGGAGAAATACCTGATAATTAATATTGCCTGTATATTACTGAGCGTTACAACAGAGAAGTTTTATGACGGCAATCGAAGAAAACATAGAACTAGGTGTCAAAGCAGTGCATCGGTGTATGGTGTAAGTTCAAACTAAAGTGTATGCGTAATATGCTTTTTGTTACAATAAAATACCGAGGAAGCCGAATGGCTGTGTAGTTTCTAAATTCGTTCACACTTTACAAAGGCGAGATTTAGCCGTGGCTAACTGAACTGAAATCATTTGTTTCTTCGATGAACAGCTCAATAAACGATATAGCAATCTGAACGTGGCTCTCTAAACGATAAAACAGTCTTCTTGGGATACATTTTTCACATCACATATCTAATTATGTGTGGGCACAAGGAACGATAGAGGCATTCGTTTGGTTGAATTTACCGAGCAGCATCATTTTTCCATCATGAACACATTCTTCGAAAAAAGTGCGAAACGCCAATGGACGTGGAGGAGCCCGGATGCAAGAACGCTGAATCTGATAGACTACGTACTGACAGATACCGCGCGTTTGTTTGCGGATGTCTCGGTCATAGGCGAAAGTATAATTGCAACCCGCTCCGATCATCGGCTCGTACGCTCAACAGTTGTGTTCGATGTAAGAAAGGAATACCAGATACTGCACGCACAGAGGGGGCTTACGCGTCGAACCTTCAATGCTGACTTATTCATGGCCGAAATAGCATCATCGGACATGCAGATGGACCCGCAGAAAGCCATCGACGCTGATTATGAGGACCTCGTGGGCAAATTTAAACAGGCGGTGAATCTTTCCAGTGCTGCCGCAGTGCCGACAAACGGTTATCAGCAGAAACAATTCGCATGATGACGAGAAGGGCGCGTATGAAAGCGGAAGACAGATTGGGAAGCGATGATTACAAAACTCTGTATACGATGATTAGGCAGAAAGTAAGAGAAGATTACGAGGGCTTCAGGCAGAAGAGGCTAAGGGAAGCAGCGATAAAGAGAGCAAGTCTGAAAGCGATGGAAAGAGATGTGCGCCTAAGGCAGCATATACCATCGGCACTCAAGGATGAAGGGGGTGTGAGAGCTAAAAAAAGTTTCTACATAAATGAAATTTGCAAGAAATTCTACAGCAACTTGTATTCTTCTAAGACAGTAGTTGTCAGGTCTCATACAACTGCTGCGAGAGACCCAACCCCCGAAGTTACCTGGGAAGAGGTTGAATTCGCGATAAAACAGATGAAGACGGGAAAATGCCCAGGCGCCGATAACATCCGTCCAGAACACCTCAAAGCAGGTGGATTACCACTGTTCAGGGAGAATGCCGCGAGGGCGAGTCGGATCAAGGTGATCAAGGTGATATCTAATTACATGCAAAAGCCGACAAAAAAATTTTTCGGCTCTCTTGCGACATAACATTTGATTACAGTTATGCTAGCCAATAAGCTTGAAGAAAAAATAGCAATTCGCGGTCGAATACTGCAAAACCGAAATAGAGTGAACTGCACGGGCGATAATTTTAAAAAAAAAGCCTTTCTCGGCTTTGGCCAGAAAGATTCCCCTCTCCCCTACTTCCTCATACTGCCCCCAACCCTACCGAAATATATCCACTGATGCCAAAAAATATATAATTGGCCGGATGCGAAATTATGAAATGCTTTCAATTTGTTGTTAATCTGGGGTTCATTCATATAAGTTTCTTGAAATTTAAAAAAAATAGCCAGAACTGAATGACTTTCAGTACATTTATCACAAACTGTTCTATTACATAAAGGTTCCTGACGGTCAATGAAACCGTACAGGATAAAGATTGGCTAATAAATATGAATTACTTAAGCCACTGAAGAATATTGCGGAACTATCTTCAAACTCTCAACTTGTTCCCACTTACTAGAGCGCAGTATTATGATGTTCGAAATGCGCATATCTATGTCGAGCACAGTTTTGCCTCTTTTCGAATGCGCGACGATTGTTAAACTGAAATACGCGTTATTGAAAACAACAAAATATAATGCAAACAAAACAAAGTCTTATCAGCGACCCAATGCTATCATCGTCAAATGAGGAAATAAAATGCTATGAAACCAATATGAACAGCACTAAAGGAACAGAGCAGACCAGAAGCGAAAAAGTGATGTGAACAATCGACGATTAGAGAATCTCTGGCGAAATGAACGGATCAATGAAAAGTGTGTACTACCTCCCTTCAGCGCTTAGCGACGTTTCCGTTTCCCTTGCATTTTCGTAAACGTTCTGCATGGACAGAGTGCGAAACGTTGCGATTGCGCCTAGTAGCACGACATTCAAAAGTCATCACAATTTTGGTGATCTGTGATCTCTCACTGAGCGACGATTGCATGGCACCACCGCCGCCGTTTGTTACTTAGCCTCTTTACAGTACTGCCATTTGTTGTCTCAAGTGAAACACAAACAAAACAAGTTGAAAAATTATGTCAGGAAACTGGCTGAATACTGGCTATTCACAAATCCAGCCAACCCATGATTAAGCCTTTGCTTTTGAAGCCCATTGTAAAATGGCGGTGGTCAGGTGATTTGATCAAGAGAGCAGAATTCTCCTATTGCACTTGGCGCCCATTTCCCTCGGATCTCTGTGCTCGTTTTCAGGAAATTGTAAAAAATCTTATGCAAAAGTTGGCATCCCAAGCTGTGTTTGTTAAATACTGAACAGTGGTGCATGATACTAGCCAAACTTGGTTAAGGCGTTGAAGTTGAGGATAGTTATTCGCTCTATACGTTACGCTTAAGTTGGAAACTCTTAATATGCATACAACTTTTAAAGAGCCCTAGAGATGAAATAATGTCAAAGTTCATTGCGGTAGCTCTTCTTGTTCGTCATGACAAATTACTTGAAAGGTACACAGAAACATGGGTACACGCGCACGGACATGATAGGCGCATAGAGTCGTGAAAGGCGCACAAAGATGGGTCTTAAACGTTTTTGGCTGGAGTCAAAGTATTTCACTCAAAATTCCATGAAATCGTTACATCTGAAAACAGCGGAAAAGCAGAAAGTCTTCTAGCAAGCAAACATGGTAAGGAATTGTCGTGCATGTTGAGAAGTAACGAAAACTAATGAAATTACGATGAAGAAGCTTCTGAATTATTATTACCGCGCCTATTTTGGACAATCAATTAATGGCTTTTACCATGGAAAAATATTACGGTCCCAGAAGATTCGCAGTGACAGAGAAGGTACCCTCTACCTAAGCCCCCTCTCGTGGTATGTGCCATTGCCAAAAAAAAAAGAACTTAATGAGCTTAGAATGTGGATGATCATAGATAGTAAACTGGTTCAACAACTTGCTGCGCAATCATAATTTTCTGAGTTGCAAAGCACGTTGAATTCCGCTAGAAAATAAACGCATAAAATTTAGCTGCACACAATGCTTAGCCAATAGATGGGCGGAACAGCGAGCACCTCCACCTCTCTGGATATATCGAAGATCGAACGAATCACAAATACTTCACATAGTAAGCTCGCCAACATCGCCTCCCGACCGTTAATTGGCACCTTATCAAAGCTTCCACATCATGCCGCACCATTTAGCTCGCTTATTTTTTGGAAAAGTACAACTCTTGCTTGCTAATGCAAAACAGCCTTTTCTATAACGGAAGAAAGCGGAAAGAATAAAACTATCGGAGACATTACAGAGAGAAGTTTAATCTTCGAGAGCTTAAACTGATTCCTGAGAGAACGAAACCAAAGCTGCAACAACAAAATACGCATACTGCGTATCAAGGCAAAAAATCTACTTTGATTCTTGGAAGCCCTAAATATCTTTGCAGATGCTTCACATTCACGAATCTTGCGATTTTTGCAGCTTAAACATTTCAGTGGATTATCAGTAACCTACCTTAATCACGATTCAGTACTTCCACATAATGATTCGAACTGTTATACACTTAGGCAAACTTGCAACTTCCAAAAGCACCTTAAAACGATCTACATCTGCTCGTACTGGTGTGATTATTTGGTAGTTTTAAGTCGAAAATGGTTTAAGCTAAAGCTGTTTACATCCTGGGAACACACCGTTCCCTCTCCAATTTCAAACCAAATCCCCAGCCTCTATGGAGTTTTGCCTCTGTGAAAGAGTAAAAAATCTGCTCGAATTTCATGAGCGATCGGGTTTCAAAAAAAAGAATTCTTAGTATAAGATTTGTACAAGCGGTAGAGTGATTTTTTAAAGGCACTTGTAAGGTTTACGGAACCGGATGAATTGATTCGTAAGCCGCCAAAGCGCACATCGTGCATCTCTTCATGAGGCATTCTGATTTGTTTTCATACTGCGCACATCCTAGTCATTTATTTTTTCTGCACTCGCGTTTACTTTTTCTGCTTTGGCAGCATCGTCAATCGGCGTAAAACAAAGACTCAAGGACTCAGCAGCCACATACACACAAAAACGATCCCTTCGCGATCGTTTCGAATACGCTAAAGCTAAGTTCGGCTCTGAGGGAGCACAAAAGGCAAATTTATAGCTGAAGGCAATTTGAGAGGTGAAGTGACGTTGATTTGATTGAAAAGAAAGAATGCGATGCGCTACTAATGGCTTGAGTGCGCAAATCACATCCACATATGTTGCCAAATAGCTTGTCCAATAAAAACTCGCGTGCGTTCGATAACTAGTCGTTTCTTTCGGAAGGAATGCAAAGTATGAGCGATACTCAAATAACAACGAATAATGCTGAAGCTCTCAATATTTGAGAGTTCGTGAAAAGAAAAACGAAAATTCGATGAGAAGAAATCAAGCGGAGTGGAAAATTTTTTAATTTAGGCTTTTTTTTTTTAAATAAATGAAGCAATATCACGAAAACCAGGTAGGTAGCGTATGATGGATGCTTCTTTGGCATTTATGGTGAGAAAACTCAACGGTTTTCATATGTCATTATCAATGACAACCTTAAATAAAACCCTCAACAACAATATGCGAGCACATTTTAGCTCAAAGGCATAAAAGCAAAATTTTATTCCCTCCAACAGCAAGCGCAAAAAAAGAGAATGATGTTTAAGAACTGCGCTAGTTATGAGCGCACCGCTCGTATCATCAAATCCTATGCTGCCCTTAAAAACGCCTTTTCGATTTATAATAGAACGAATTCCAAGAACAAGCTGTTCACAAATATTACTCGGCATTCAGATTATGAGCTGATGCGTTCCGACATCATCAAAAACAATCCGTTACCAAAAATGTATCCTTTGATAAGGTGCTCGGAGAAATTTTTGCTTTGCTTCATGATGCTTTTTAGGAATTTTCTCATAATCTCATTAAAGTCAACTGGTCATATTTATATAATGCTCCTCTTCTGACAAATCATTAACGGAACAGTTTGTGTGCCTAGAAATGGCACTGTCATCCAGTTTTGTGCTCAAGGGCTATTCACATATTTTAAAAAATGCAAACTTGAAATTACAAAAAAAACAGTGGAATTTAAATATTTTTTAAAATCTGTCCTTCAAACAGAAAATGTTCATTTCAGTGAATATACTTCGCGACAAAATGGACTCAGTAAGCACGTCAGCATTACTTGTGAAAAAGCAGCAAAAGATCGAAGAAGAGAAACGGATGTCCGCAAGCTTTCCGGATCTAGAAGGGAATAGCCAACTAAATTAGCGCTACGCGAATGAGCTAAAATGTTTGTGCTCTCTTGAGCCCAATGAGAGAGAAACCAATTTCCTTATTTCACCTCAAACAGACTACGCGTCTTTCCAATGCTATTTGCAAGACATATTCTACTCCTACCCAATACACCGGGACCTTTAGCAACTAATAACTGCAATAACAAAATTTGCTCTCTGAAACACTGTTCTGCGTTGATTGTCTTGCGACGCATAAGCGTAACAAAGAAATCTGTTATAATACTGCTATAATACTGCATTACTTGTCATGTTCCCCAAACATTTGTTTCTAAGATTTCTAAAGAAGGTAAATAGAGAGAAGACTACAATAGACCTACATTCAAGCTGTTGTGTGAAATTCGAAAAAAAATTCAGGGATGCTTTCGCTATCGCCACATGATAAGGAAGATGAGAGAGAAATCAGTTTCCTTATTTCACCTCAACAATTTGGCCATTCAACTGCGGCCACTAAAATGGGCAAAAGGTTCGAGCGGCGGTGATTTCACTTTAAGACTAGCTGTTATTCGTACTAAAACATCTACATTTTCTGATTCCAATTACTCACTATTTGCACAACTTATTGACCATCAGCCGCGCCATCCGACCTCTCCAGCTTCACCAATTTTATAAGACGACCTTCACGCGAACCTTTGCAGAGGCGTAGTGCTGTGCAACGCATTACAGTGAAACATGCAAATCATACAAACGCGAGACATCCCAAAGAGCGGAAATCAAATTAAGTGACAAAATTGTTGAGTAGTGCAACGAACGGTAGCTGTGTTTTAGCAAGAAATGAAATGAATTTTAGCAACATACTGCATAGATATTTTGCTATTTTCTTCGTTTGCCTAAAGCTAGAGCGGCGCTTTAGGAAAGGTCAATATGCACGACTGATGATATTGCTAACTAGAACGAAATGACGTGGAGGTAAAACTAGAGTATGATGGCTATTGCTGACCGAAAGATTGAGAGAATAATTTGGACTAGGCTAGCGAGGTGACCACGAATACAACATACAATTCGATGATATTACTTCAACAAAGCACTCTACATATCTAACAACTTTTATGAGATTCGTGTAATGTTGTAATCAAGCCAAGCCCTACAACGCTGCAATATTAAGATACCATTAAATTTCCTTTCAGCTTAAAAGCAATGGTAGGTGCAGTGAAGCGTGCACTAGATAAATCAAACAGAGTCACTTCTAATATCATTTGCAAACGACATTCACCACCGCTTAACGCCAATCAAATCGCATTAAAAAGTTTTGATGAGTATACCTCGATTCGATTACTTTCGCATAAATTTTATTCCATTTACAACGATAATCAAAACAATAGAATCTCATATTACTGGATAACAAAAAACATTTCCAAATAGAGAACGAAGGAAAACTAACGAATATTTGATGTTTTGTAACGACGTGGCTGAGTTTAAGGGGAACAAAAACGATAGCAAACAGCAAAACAATCGAATATCAAAAAAGTGTTTAGTCGGGACTTGCCATCCTTTAGCCATGCTGGTTTATGACATCTCTCAAAATAAGAGATATAATAGCTTTTACAAAATTATTACACTCTACTAAGAACTTTGTGAAAACTGTACAAGTTTTTACGCAGTGTGTCATGGCGTAGCAAAATTAAATAAATTTAAATTTGTTAAATTAATTGCACACAAAAAGCCGGCCGATCACTGTCATGGCAATACCCAAATCTCAGCTGATGAGAGGAGATGTCGCCGTATCAATGAAACGAGTCAAGAGAGCAAGCACAACGAACACGACGAACACATCAAACGGAAGCCTAATAAAATTGAGTGCAAAGAACACGCGTTTCATGCATCGAAAATAAGTCACTGTAAATAAAAAGTGAAATAGCAGACTGCAGAATTGGCATGAGGAACTGGTAAAGTAACTGACTAATGCTAATCATTTGACATATCACCGATAGCATTAATGAGGCAACAAGCGAACACGTTAAACTTTGACATATAAGACTCACGTCTTAAACGGCATATTTTACACACCTTACAACACTCTTCCCTATTCCTTTTCTCCAGCCTCCTCAAATAATGTTGTTTTTTTTAGAAGATTCTAAAGAAGACCAACGTCTTCTAGTATAGCACGATAAATTCACATATATGAGAACACTGAGCTCACATAGTTCAACACAAAAGCGCAGCAATAAAGCTCTAGATTGTTTTGTTTTATTAATGACTAACGAGCTTCTTAACTGAACTACTTTCAAACTCGACCACAATTAATGCCGCAATATAATGAACTGAATTTACGCGTTAAAAAGGCGAACAAATCTTGCTAAGCCCATTCGAGATTATTGAGAAACAACATGATTTCAATTTTAAAAAAATAAAAAATAATAACGCAAGTAACTGGACCATTAGCTAGCATTCAATTGTGGAAAAATCAAGGTAGTTGACGAGGAAAGGACCGGTAAATCGTTTGGAATTGGATGATTATTAGTGGGCCGCTAACATCGTCTTAATTCGCAGAATAGGAACAAAAAGAAACTTTAAAAAAATTTATGAAAAATTTTGCTGAAAGTAGTTCAAACGAGAATAAATGATAAAATCGTTTTCGCATGAACAGAACGGACCACGAACAAAAAAATTGGCTGAAATAAACGAAATGGACAAAATCACCGCGAACATAAACTGCCCTTAAATTGCTCTGCTTAAGCCGCACCATATGCCATCAATCAGAAAAAAAAACGTTCGAACAATTTGATTGCAGTCATCGAGCCTACTTTGAATTATTAATTGTCAATACTTTTCGATGTTTTTGCTCCCCAAATTAAATGACCACTACAACGAATACAGTACTTTATATTGTTTTTGACGTAATGGTCTGCGACATAATCCTTTGACATTGTTAGAACCGTTGTTTTTGCTTCAGTATTTTTGAATAGATTCCGTGTTCTGATCGCAGTTAAGCGACCATTTCATCGATAAAATTGTGACACTTTGCAATGATATTATCATCTTTTGTTGACTGCTTACCATTTGTTTCCTCTATTAAAACCGTTAAACGTTCGATGGTTAATCAACAAACTGAATACGAATTTTACTGACAAAATGCGAAAAATATGGAAAAAAAGATAAAAATCTGAGAGAGAAAAAATATTGAACAAACATCTCGAAAAGAGTGTATGCTCATTTCGGAGTGTTTTGACCAAAATGGAATATTATAGCATGAGAAGAGAACAAAACAGCATATGAAAATTTCGCAAAGGAAAATGGCACAAAAAAATAAATTTGAATTTTTGGCAGAGACAGAACAGAACCGAATGGAACGCAAAAAAAATGACAGGAAGATAGCAAAATGAAAATAACTTATTGTGGGAAAAACTTCTAGAACAGAACGAAATAGAACACAGTTGAAAAGTGCAGCAAGAACATTACTGACTAAGCAATCTCTTGAGAAGAATGTGAACACCAGTGCTTTTAAACGAAGAACTAATTGTGCAATTGAAATGGGATGATTGATCCTTTTTGCTCGAGAAGAGATGGCGGATTTTGATCCGGAATTTCTTTGGAGAGAGAGATTAGTGTGTCAGCAAAAAAAGATCAATGTTGAGGTGCAAAAAGGAATGAGTTGGCTCTATTCGTATATGTTGCAAAGGCTCGAGAAAACCCTGAAACCCTGAAAATAAAACCCTGAAAATGAGTCAGCTACACAAAACACGGCAAAGCGGATGGTAGCTGTAACATGCAAGGCTCACTTACTTGACATTTTGGAATGAGCGCAAGATGAAACGAGACCAAGTTCGCTAACTCGATGTCCTGAAACATTCGTTTTGAAGAAATGAATGCCACAGAAGACAATGAATAAAACGTACGAACACCGCCTTAAAGTAGCGCCATAAATGATCAAAACAACTCTCTATGTGACGCCTATCAACTACGAAATAAACCTTCATCGTAAACTCAGCACTAAGCTATCGAGATTTATAGCATACGGCTATCAGCATGATGTGAAGTTCAGAAAATCGTTGAGGTGTTAGGCGAGTTGTTTCCGGAACTGAATTATCAAAAAAACTACAAACGAGGTGGACGGCATCCACCCAGCCCTCGAAAACGATAAGAAATGGAAAAAACTCACAAATGTGGATGACGAGTGGAAACATTATAAAATGAGATGTGATATTTGTTGAAAGTAACACGTCACAGCCGGCAATATCAGCACATAAATTACTATAAGTCTCGTGGATTATGTATTCCAGCAATGTGTCCTGCCTTATATTAAACTTCTAGGCTTGCCTCGCTCGACCTATGCAACTTATGAAATGGCCGTGGAAAATGAGGAGTTTGAAATACGCTACCTTGGAAAAAGAATGTTAAGAACTGAAGTTTCACGGTTTTGACGTCAAATGTTTCAAAAAAAGGTTTTTTTTTCGCTTGCTTGCCCAAAAAAGTTTATTTGCAACATTTCGATTAGACGATAATGTTTGCAGACGAATCCTAACGCAGCACACAACCGAAGCCACCATTCTGCTTCTCGTAATGACTATTGACCGGAGCGTTGAATAAAATGTTTTATACTGCAATCGGATTCATCTACACAAATTACCGTCTTGTTTAAATTCGTTTCTCACTCCCGCTATGCGCCTCATACAACAACGATTTGTTTGACAAGTATTTTAAAAAAACCTCAAAATTGTTGTGACATATACTGTTTATACTTCAACCTAATAACTACTCATTTTGTACATTATCTATGTATGTATACACACATATATATGTATATATACATGCATATACATATATATATATATATATTTGTATACCCATAAGCGTAAACATGTACATATATACATATATACATATATATATATAGTTTTAAAATTGATAACCTGCATATATTAGAACTGAAGCTCACTAGTACCTTTAGTAGAAATGGCCATTGCCGCCAAATGCCATTGGTTATTCGAAAACACTTAAGAGAAATTATTTACATTATGTTTGAATAAAACAGAAAACGTTTGTCGCAAATGAAAATAAACGAAAAGAATGAGATAAAAGATGTTCCGCATTTCACAACTTTCTACTCTAAAGCTGTATTGCCAATATTTCGCTTCTCTAAATTCCAATTTTATTTAAGTCTCTGTCGTATTACAACTAATCATATTCCATAATGAAATCGGGATAACTCGCAGTTAAACTCATGCTCATCTAGCCTATAAGCCTCCAGCATTTACACTCATATACAGCGCTTAAATGTACTCAAATTCGCGGTGAATTGAATCAGTACTATGAATGTTAAAGTTCGTTCGCTTGAAAATGGCAAGCACCACAAAGTGCAACATTTCAGACCTGCCATTCGGTGTAAATTTTGCAGCTGTAATTATAATACGGCCAAATATTGTTCACTTCTTTGACGAGAAATTAAACAACAGTAAGAACGAGAGTAGCCAGCTTCTTTTTTGGCAGAACTGAATCATACAGCTCTTTAATTATTTGCTTCAACAATTTCCCTATAATGAAAAAACAAGGCGGTCACGATCAGTGAAAAGAAATGAGAAATATTTGTTCATCAATACAGGCCATATGCAAGCTTGTTTACAAGGGGTTCATTATAGAAGCATTCGATGCATTCTTGCAAAAGTAGAAATTATTTACAACACTAAGCGTTGCCACGAATTTCGTTCTATATATGATCAGCTAAATGAGAAGGGATGGCCGGAATCAGTTCCCTCAACTTGCTTTATACAATTGAAGTCTTTCAAAGGGTTTTTCGTTCAGACTGACGCCCACAAATAATAGTACTCGATATTTCCTCTTGGTTACTTTCCGTATGTACGTCTTTCGATGCTCTTGGTGATTACCTCCATATTAACTCCTATGTTATTCTAGTCTTATGCATTCCATGATACGCCTTTGCGTTAGATCATTCGAAATTTAATCCGTACGGTTTTGGTCGCTAAGACTGAAACAGCACTGAAGTGTTTCTTCAGTGTGCAGATCGCCAATTTGACGGTGTAAAGGTTTCATGCCCTCAAATCCTCAAACAGCAGTCGCGCGATTGGAACAGCAACAAGCGAATGTGTTCAAGCATAATATGCAAACGTGTAAAACATATGTGAAGTGAATGAGGTGTGCTTGATATTCCTCAAACGTCATTATCAGGAGTGAAGGCGCCGTTGGTCCTCCATGATCACATGCATCGACCCCCATAACGAGCTCACCTATTGAAGTCCCCTAGTTTAGAATAACGAATTGTCTTCAGAACTGCATTCCAAGTTTTGAAGGCCGTCACCGTTTTTGTCACTTGTTAAAAATTCCAAAATTACACTCAAACACATCCAGTTTTCAACGGCCTTAATATAAACGTATACGCGTACATCAATCAGAATGTTGGCTCACAAAAGCCCGCCGTTGAAAGAACGAAGTATGCCGTCGAAAACGTTCGATTCCTTTCGGATTCTTCAGTGGAAATGTTCCTTATCCCCGGACCCCTAAAACCGGTTTTCTCCTCAAAATTCACCCGTATTAACCGACGAGGCAGAGCTCTCCTCCCCTCTTCCCGCTATATACGTCCCCTCCATTATTGTAACACTGTATTCATAGTACAAAAACTTCTAGCAGACTTTTCAACAGTTTCAACAAAGCGAACTATTAAAGAAGATGAATGACGTCAAGGACACGTTACAAAGCAAACAACCGATCAACGCTTTCCAAATGAATTAATAGAGAGTTCGACTGACGAAAAACATTGGCTCAATATAATCTGACCGCTCAATCTAACTCGACATCACTCTAGTAAAACCGATTATGGATTGGCAGTGAAGACATCCTTTACGCTCATATCACTTATTTATTGTTTTATTATGTTCGCATGCAAACACATAATAAAGTTATTGGGTCTGAAAGGAGAAATGATGATGAAAATGTTATTCTCGAACGGCAAACGTGACTTACTACTGAATCGATTGAATTATACAGCAAAAGAAGGCAGACGCATGCGCTCGACCCTTTTTGCTATAAGTTAAGACGCGCAACAACAAAACGTTATCAATGTGCGCAACCAAAGCGATGCTTGTGCGCTGAAAAGTAAAGATAGCAAAAGTACAAGATCGCCTCTGAGTACAAAGCAGTGAGAGATAACTCAAGGGCGAAACGCTTTTATAAATTCGTTTGCATATTTGGATGGAATCAACCCAGCCTAGTTTGGATGGAATCTCATGCACAGGTTGCTATGGGACTCGACTACAGAATCGCTAATTACTGATGATGAGGGATCCGCTTTCCATGGTGTCCTTTTTTATCACAAGCTATCAATGCCCCTAACGTGGAAATCCTGCATCTCCAGGCTCTCCGTTTTTAAGCTCGGTATTCTAACAGTATTCAACTAATTGATTAACTTTGTTGCAGCACCAACGTCACTACGATTCTTGCAACAAGAATACCCAGCCAGGGTTCGAGAATGTCTCTGCAACTGAAAGCTATTGCTGCAAGCGGGGCTCGAATCTATTATCCTCCCCATTCGTAAAAGGACGTGAGTTCAAGCCCGTTCATAAGAAGTGCCAAAAGTGCCAAGAATTCCCATTCTCTACGCGATCGGCTCTAGTTCAGCAACACAGCTGTCAGGTGATGACACAAACTTCAAGGTTGTGTTGCTCGTGAACAAGAAATGAATGCGCCATTTTGACGCATGAACCGTTCGTAGCTATTCCGCTTATGCACAAAACAAAATTTGCATGCTCTACTCGTTCCTCGAGCAAATTTGGAATACGACCCTTTCTACCATTAAAGTCAGTCCCATCAAATTCGCCATCGAATGCACGTTGAAGTGGTGACTGAATAACATGATAGCATCTCAAAATAAATAATTTCTCATCGCGTAATAATCGACAGTTTTCACTCACTACCAAATAAGCGATATCGAGTGCAAAGTGAACTGAAAAAAGATTTACGATGGAACGTTTAATTTTTTCAACGTAACAAGATTTATGATGAAAAACTGGTTAGTTAGTGTTCGATAACACAAAAGGCAAAGATGGTTACCACTTTGTTACGAAATTCTTAAGCGAAACAACATAACGGAAAAGAAAAAGAAATCAGTGAAAATTACAAAAACATGCACATTAAAATCTCGACGATAGACTCGAAGCTATAATTTGGTATCATGCAAATAGGAGGACATATTTAAGCACTCATTTAAAGATTGTGAAACCTCCACTTATTTAATAGCACATTTGCAAAGGAAGTTAGTCGTTTCAAAACATTTCATTGACATTCAGCTGAACGGGTTCACAAAAAGATCACAGGATGAATGCTTCTTCTCGATCGCCTTTTCGGAAATATCCTGGACGATCAGCATGAACAGAAGATATCGTGACTGAAGAGTGCAGCCGAAAGGCAACTAAGTAAGATACATAAGAGCGCTGTTAAACTTGGTCAGTTAATCGAAACTGATTGAAATCGGAGATATAAGCAAAGACGCTCATCATGAATACAGCGCAATTATGCGACACTGATCGAATTCGATCCATTTGGCACGTTCGCTATTCAAAAAGAAATTTAAAACGACTCATGAATATTCATTCATATAAAGTCGGTCTTTTCGCCCATTCAATTTTCCAAAAATAGATAAATTTTTGCGTAGAAATAGCTCAAAAGTTGAAAAAAATTATGCAAAAAACATAGCATTAGTCCCCGAATTTAGACCTCACCTCTTCAAATTTCGTTCCCTTCCTCCTTTCATTTCACTTGTCAGTTCGCATAAAACCTTCTAAACTCAATTCTCAATCATATTTATCCTCTTTCTGGAAACGATGCTTCGCATAACCTCTCAAAGTTCACATTCAGTTTCCACTTAAACAGAATGCGCTCCTCTGGAAAGCTAGCCGGCATTTTTTATGTCTTAAAATCGAACAATATTTCCGTTTCATTGCTGCTGGATTTTAAAATAACGCTTTATCTGCGATAGGCGTCTCAGTGTTTAGTACTTAAGAAGCATAAAGTCGTTATAAGTTTTCGTTTTTCTTAATCGGTCGTACTCTCAGCGAATATCCATCCAAACACTGTCAAGAGCCATAAATGTCTTGTCACCTCACCCCCTTCCACACTCTCAAAGAGCAATTCGTCGCTTCACGTCGGATATGCGAATTAATAATCCACGCAATAAATGAATGACACGTTACGCGTTAAAAAACGTTGCTTTCGTTTACACAATTCGCAGTTACATAATTCGCAAATTAACAATTCGCAGTTACACACAATGCAACCAATAAGGTGCTTCTGACACACACACACACATATATATGCCATATAAACCCTAATCATTAGTGGCGAGGCCAACGCTGTGATTGGCCATGTAGTTCGTATGCTTCTCAGAGATGAGTGTGGCTAAAGTTTAGAGTATCTTACGAAACATCGAACCGTCATCATGCGAATTCGTGAATTCCTAAGCTAGCCCCAGTTTGCACTGAACACTCTTCAAAACTTTCCCTTCTACATTAGTAAGCTAAAATGAAAAGCATTCCAACCCATCAAAAATCGACAATGCACCTTTAATCGTGTTATTTACAAGAATGCTTTTTATTTTTGTATACGATCAATGTTAATGGACGTTCAAGTAATACACATTCTAGTTGCTTTTTTATTCGGTTTCACCAAAAAAGACAATATTCACAACGCCTTTCCGCACTTTTTGATGACTTTAAAAGACAAAGGGTATCAAATATGAAGAGGAGAGCTCCACATTCAAAAGTCAACAATTCACACAATCGACGCGCTATAAAGCAAGCGAAGCGCAATAAATCGTCCGCAAAGCATTTTCATTGCCATCAATGTTGGCAAGATTGCCTCTCCTTAAACGGCCACACTCCTATTCGGATGATTGCTGAACACGCCTCGTACACAGCTCATCATCCCCAATCGCTCAAAAACAAAAAAAAAGAAAAGAAAAAGCGCTAAATATGGGCGGAATTTTTATTGAGCATTCCTGAAATGGGTTTTTTTGGGAAGGATGGAGGGGGAGTGGAGGAGGAGAGGGTGAGGGGTGAATGATGTTGCTAATTATTTTCGCCGCCGTCTGAAATGTAGGCAAGGCATACGCGTATGAATACGCTTCTTCGTAAACATCATGTTTCACGCCAAATTAATTCCAGAAAAACACTAACAAAGCAAGGGATTCGGCGAAGAAAAAAACGTTTGGAACAGACCTCGCCAGCATTAACAATATCCATATGGAAGCATTTCGCAATCCAATATGACATAAGGTTTTTGCTAACATTGATTGGTCGTATACAAAGGTTTGGCGATACTATTTAGTGATCTCACAATTCTGGGATACTTGAGAATAGAAGAGCGGAAGAGATAAGATCATCGTCGAGAATGCTGACAATTCTAGCACAACGCCCGTGTCAGATGATGCACTATCAATGCACCAAATGATCGAGGTGCGTACACGATACCGGACTGAATAAGGAAATGCTCGCAAATGGAAAGACCAGAAAGTACTTTTAAGAATTTCGAGGCGTAAAAACTGTAACTGAAAATCTACGATGACACAATAAGAGATCAACGGTATAATATCGAAGTGGAAAGTCGTACGACTTTTAGTGGGTGGGACAAAGCTTAGTCATTGTTAAGCACTGCTTTGTTATATATAGCCAGCCTTAGAGTAACATCGCCCGTTTGCTAGGTACAAATATAACGGGAATTTAATATTGTCATATCAGTATACCATCTACAAACAGTGAAAAATTAAATTCTTTTGTTTTCCTCCCTCGTTCCCTTTGTGATAGGTACCACTGCTGAAGTTGAAAAAATTGCATATTATGGAGTTTCGTAAATAGTGTAAATTCATTAGACATAGCTGAAGCATAAAGCATAAACGAGAAGGACAATGACTGCCAGCAAACGTCATATCACCTCAAGGTGACTTGAACAATACTGCCATTCAAAAAGTTGAACTTGCGACCGATTGTGCGATCAGAACATCAAAAAGCCATGCACGGTCAATTAGTGACAGACACGAACGACAAGGAAAATTTGCTTTCAATGTTTTGCTATCATTTTATTTTTTGTTAGGATAAATGGAACTCTCAATGCTTTATAATTTCGCTACGATGCTTACCTTAAACTTTGTTACTCTGAACTTTGAAACCATTGAAATCTACATTTTAAAGAAAATTTAATCGGAATTAACAAAAACTCCCGAGAAGCCCGAACTGCGAAAATACTGACCAGTATTTACTTCATGCTATACAGCCTCTAATATCAAACTAATTAGTTGGCGAAAGCGCACTGAACCGAGGAATCATTTTTCGAAATCTAACCGCATGGTCGATATAATCCGCATCGATACACAATTATCAACATTTAATGCTCAATTCAGTGAACCAAGCGTTCCATCTTTGAAAAGTATCCCCAAAATGGGTTGATACTCTACAATGAGAAGTATCTTAATAGTGAGTTGAAAAATGTTAGATGAATTATTTTCCCAATGCAGACTACAAACTACAAACTAATTCACATTTACCTAAAGAAATGTTGAAGAAAAACATTACGATATTTGAACGAAAATAACACAGTGTTGTCGTTATAGTGTGTAAGAAAGAAGTTGAATAATAAAGTTGAAGGCGATCAAGTTGAAATATGAAATATATGGAACGGGACGAGATGACTCTCTAAAAAATACCGAAAAACCATAGGTCATGAGTACAATATTGTTGCAATGCTTTGATGAGGGGTATTTTTATAATGCAGTTGACTCGAGATGAATAGAGCTGATTCGATGTTGAAAAGCATGTGATTGAGTTAGAACTTCAAAGACAAATTTTTTGAACTTTGAATTATATTTTGCGAAGTTTAAATGAACTAGTTTCAAATTTACCAAACCGCCGGAAGCTTGCAAAACGTATTCTAACGTTTAAAAAGTATTTTCGTTCGTTTGCGAGCATTTCAGTGCCGACTCAACTCTCCAATCTTATCGATCGACTCAATACGAACATCTGAAAGCAACAGGACACTGCAAGCTCTGATAGAGTTCAATTTGTAAATAAAATGGGATGAATGAGAAACCGGGTTTTTTAAAATAAGATGGGGTTAAACCAGAGAAGATAACGTTGGCCTAAAGAAGATAGCATTGGCCTAAAGAAGAAAGTGTTGACCTACACCAAGGCCCTACATAAGCTAGAAATATCGTCTTCCAGAACTGATCAAGAAATGTTAATAGCATGGCGTTCAGCCTCCACACTCTTTCTACCTCCTATCGCACTCGTTCCCTCCCCCTCGTCATTACTGCCCCACACTTTCACGTTTTAGCCACACTTTAATAAGCCTCTCACAGCCTACTTTCACAAAAGCAGCAGGTAGAGGAAGAAATTTTGTTGACTGATTTTATTATAATTTGCTCTTTCTAAGATCGTTTCTTATCAAATCGCCCCCATGAAAATATTGGAGGTGCAAATGTCGGCGACTGCCACTGATCATGTGCGATACCCCGCACTGTTCATGTATGCGCTATAAAACAATCGTTTAGTTTTCTGCCAAATATGCATTTGGCAGAAATGACATATGCCTGCGGTCGTATGCGGTCATTACTGCAAAGGTCAGCCTCGCTATGATCGATTTCGCCTCCTTGCAGTTTTAAAAAATATGATGCCGAGTACGTTAAAGGAAGTGCAAGTTCCACCGCCACATTTGCAGCTCGCATGAATGATTCAATACTACTGTTTCTCACTCTCAAAAAAAAACGAGGTACGTTAGTGCTGTTATGACTGCGCTGAGGCGATACTTGAGTGAATGATCATTTTTATCTTAGTGGAAGCACCCTACTGAAGAAATGCTCCGGCAAGAAATGAAAGCCACCTCAGGCGTCAAAGGCAGTGCATGAATTCAGTCAGAGGAGCTAGCAAGTTTCGCTGATCATCGCAAGGAAAGAATCTTGATTGCACCAAGAGCGAGAATGACGTGAAAATCATTAGTTACATCAGTGCTATATGATAACAATAATACGATATTTCCTGAATTGGCCTGAATAAATTATAGAATCCTATGACGCTCACGAGCTTTGCTTGCGTTGGTTGACCCAACGAAAACCTGCAAATGCTGTATTCGAAAAGAGAGTTTTATGGCATAACGAGTCATTTTTTGGCGATGCCGTATCGTCAGAAAAAACAGTACACATTCCATCGATTTTTGGGGCCGCTGATCACAATTGTTGCGCTGAAACATAAAATTTTTTTTCCTTTTAAATAAAGCACTACGCAGAAGTCGGCAAACAAATGCGAAATCATCTGATCCTATACTACTATTCATTATACTTAGAATTCTCAACTAAGTTTTTTTTTAAAAATTTTCAAAAGTATTTTTAGAGAGCTGAAAAAAATCCACGTATCGATCGTGAACCTACGCCATAAAGGCTCGTAAACAGTGCGCGTTATAGGTTATAAAAATCGATTTGGATTTTCAAATTTGTCTCATAAAAACGTTACAACTACGATTCACTAATAACAAACGAAAAGCACTCGCCTTGTTTACATGCTCCCATTCATGCACACCAGATGTGGTCAAATCTAATGACGGAAATGTGCTCAACGTCATCTAACCTTCGTTTTCTGCTGATTGCTGAGCAAGCACGTCGCACATAATATAAATAACAGGGCAAATTGTTTTGTGCGCGTAGGCAATTTTGCAATTTGCATGGCGCATAATGAAGACGTGATGCCTACGTGTACGTATGTGTGTCAGTCAGTCTCAAAACGTTCGGCAGTTTAAACACCAAAAAAACCAAAGCTATGAATTTTCATAGTTATAGTCAACACTCTACAGCCGATGGATAAGGTGCGTGCTTTATTTATCTGTGAACCGCATCCGTGAACAGAGTCACAAACAGCATGAACTACTAGATCAGTCAAGCCATAGTTAGTGAAGAACCAAGACTGCGGAAATTGTAAACGCAAAACGATAAGCTATCAGAAATATCAGTAGATAGGCTATTTGAAGAGCGTCGTATAGAATTCGTCAAAGTAAGTTAAGCGTTACTGACTAAAAGCTAAAAATGTTTATATGAGCATGCTCGTGCCGAGCATGTATTTGCCATAAATGCGATCTATTCAGAGCAATAAAAGCATTCTGCGGCTTGTATCAATAATCTATTGTGATATCAAACAACCATATAACAATGCTGATGTGAGATTATGCATCACTCACCTGCTACGCATAGTATTAAAAATACATCTTTTCATTGCAAGAACGTATCGCATCTTGGCTAATAGCCTAAACACCCAATATAAACATTCTAGTATTAACGCCCAACAAAAACTGGTACAAATTGTCGTTGAATTTTGTCATTTGGAAACGTAAAAAAGCGAATTCCATCATATTTCTTTGCCTCAGTTCTACGAGAATTTTATGAAATGAACACTTCTGAGTGCCCATTTCGCACGTTTCATATGTATAAATATCGCAAGTGAACTTAATTGCCGTTTCGCACAGATAGTATTCAAAATGAGTGTATTTAATATGCAGAAGTTTAAAACGATGATACTTATCGTAGCATACAAAATTACGATAACAATTATATCGTCCATATTTAGCGCTAGTGAATTCTTAATCAAAATAACATGAAAACACTTATCTGCCCAACGTTAACATTCATTACACTCGTTGATTATTCAATGTTTGTTTCTTTCTATTTGCCAATTTCTTTTTAACAACAAATAATATTTACCGTTTCGTTAGGCGTTTCTCACTGATTGACTGACTGAGGAATACTGCTATTCAAACTAATCGTGTTGATACTCTCATCAAAGATGCACTATGCGCCTAAAGTGAAAGAATGCGCCGAAGTTCCACTTGTGGAATTTTCACCATACCGCTCACACAAGACCAGTTAAAACGATTCAAACCTAGTGGAACTAGTGCGGAAAAAGAGAAAAAGGAAAAAAAAAGAAATTCGGCGAAAAATGGAATTTTACTGGACGCATCGATGCGATTAGTTCAGCCGATTATTGAGAACCGTTTATAAAAACGTTCATCTCATATATTAGATGTGCGTGATGGATGGTAGTCGTTCTGATAATGTACAATTCGGCAAAACTAATATACATTTATCTCGAATGCTCGTTCTACATATTCACAGCTTCATTGCACTGATTTCGGTAGTTCCATACAAAAAAAATGTGCCCTGTCGATAATGCATAGATTAATCGCAAAACCTATTCAACTTGCCAATTTTATAGAGATATCGAAGACAGATCAGTTAGGGCAATGGTTACCTAAAATTTGCAAATCTTGCATAATTAATTAGTCAGAAAAGCGCTTCCTCATTCAACGGAACGTTTCATTTTCCGTATGCAAATCAGCGTTTTTTCTTTATTTACCTCTCAACCGCCTACCGACTATTTTTCTCATTTGTATTTCTTATCAGCACATTATTGCTAAATGATGTCAATAATGTTTCAACTCACTTAGTAAAGAAACAAAAGAAAAATGCTGTGTCGTTGCATCCAGCTATGGCGCACCAAACGATAACGAAATAATGATAGATTACAAGTGTAGAAATACGCGCCAGCGCATTTGCACCCCGTACGCTTCGTCGACTCATTCAAATGAAGTAGCCAATTGAAACAAAAATTTCTCAAAAATGACGAACAATCAAATTTCACACGGTCCAACCGCTCGCACAAATCTTCTACTAAAAATTCCATATTATATCATTCGAGTAATAAAGCATGCATCCAATTCGGCTTAGAATCACCGAACAAAGCACGTTAAAAACGAATATAAATATGCGCAAATATATCAAAAATACGAGAAAAATTTGAGATTTAATAAGTAACTGTAGTATTCATTCGAGATGATCGCCTAAAAAATAGTAACGTGGGATAAACAAAATAGCTGTTATGTTTTCGTGTGGCACAGGTTGCAAGGGTGTGCAACGCTTGCATCAAGCAAAAATCAGCATACACTCTTGGCTGAGCCAAGAGAATATTTGGTGCATGAATCGAAGAAAGGTGAGGGTTCGCACTTTTTTACAAAACGATCAACATCACGATTTGCAAAAAACAAAACAATTTTTTGTTTCTTATGTTTTGTTTGAATTTTGTGCAGTAAGCCCATAATCGATGCCTACCTAGTATGTGCACTATGTAGACATGCTTGCGAAATGCTGATTTTTCTCGGAAATTCTTAACAATATTTTCTGACCTAATCGTTGTCGAGAAATCAATGGCAGATTGCCATCACTCTTCTCGTAATACCTAAGAAATGGATCATTCAATTTTTTTAAAATAATTGGATTAAGTGTATCTCTACAATGAAGAGTGTGCTGTTTCTGGCACAACTAAAAACTTCATCACGCACGAAAATAAATCAGGAAATGACTATTTAAACGCGATCACTTTGCAAAATTGCCTATGAAATGTTAACTTTTCCCATATAATAGACTAAAAAGGAGGGTTGCGGAAAGCAACTAAACGTTATATTTAAAAAAAGTAACTGCACTGGCAACATGCTACATTGTCGCCAACTTCTTATTTGGAAGCGAACGATGACCGGGAAATGTAACGTTGAATGAAGACGACCAAACCTTAGCGCTCATGAAGCCTATTTTTTAAGCTCGTCTACTGTTTGCAAAACGTTATGTAGAAGTGAATTTTAGCTCTGTTGAAATTTACAAACATAAGGCCTTTGAAACAGAAATATATAAGATGCGTTTGCGCCTCAAAATAACCATCTACTTCGCAATCTGATATAAAATTTAGCTTGCGTTGTTTGAGTTCGCGAACAGCACTTTTTTTTCTGCATACACGTGCTTGCCGTATAAATCACTTTCACAGCTTTTACAGCCTCGCCTAAGGAGGACTTTAATTCCTTGCTATTCAACACTGCCATATTCGGATGATGCGCAAAAGTTTTCCGGCCATGCAAGTTGGTTAGAAGGGGGGGGGAGGGGTGGAGGAGAATGCGAGAAGTAAGGCTGTTAGTACTTTCTGCTACAACATCACTTAAGCTTAGATTGAATATGAAATAAGACTATGGCGTTGCTCCATCTGATAAATCTGTTTCCATTCGTAATTATTTCCATTCTGTGCAATCACCCAGGACCAGAAACTGCAGTTTTTGTCAATGATAACGATGTATCGACATTTGTGTAAACAAAAGCAATATCGCAGCTAATCGCATAAGAAAAAACAGTAACTTACTGACACTTCCCGCTAAACGAAATGGTAATAAATTAATTTGCCTGAGAAGGGTAGCGTAAATTCAAATAAAGAAAGCATTAAAAATGAGCGACCCTAGAAAGAGTTTTCAGTTGTGCGCCAAATAAATTCTCACTATCGAATACGCTCTCGATCTTTGCTCGATTCACTCTCGCGTTATTGAGACGTCCTCAAATACGCTAAGTAATTTTAGCATAACATTAAATGAAGTTGCGCATTTCACACGGAACGCATAAACACTTTCACTTTCTTTTTTTTCCTTTTTCCTCCCAATTCGTACTATATTGCTTTTCTCGTTTGTCGTCGACCAAAGATTCTACAATTTTCACCATCTTTATCTCTTTCTATCGTTTTGTGCGAAAGCGTTCAGCGTCAAATTATTCAACTATAAATGAACTAATGCAATTCAATTTCTCATAAATTACTATTGAATCGCTAATCTCTACTTCATTTTAAATACTGAATTCAAGTCGAATATCCATGTCCTTTCGCTCAATCGGAGAGACATCAAATAAAGCCGAAGAAGAAATTCTCAAAGTACTCCCATTCGTGGCAACAGTATAATTGCTTGTGATGTTCAAAATGCTTATCGATGAAAATACCCATTCTAATGTGTCTTTAGTTTGACTACATCGTTTTGAGGTTTTCCAATTCTCGAAAAAAAAGCATTTTAAGCTCAAAATATCAAAAATGGTCTTTAAATGATCCTAAAACAGCTCACGAATGAATGACCAAACCATTCGAGTGCTGCCTCATTTATTTACCCAGTGCCTTAAGTTGGACTCAATTAAAAAGAACTTTATAAATTATCATTTAATCAAGGGCATAAGCATTCGAGATAGGGACCAAATGCTATGAATACTCGAGAGGAATTAGTAAAGATAAAAGCGTGAAAGTGTTCCATTATCAGTAGATGCTGAAAGTGAAGGCTTTAGGGGTGGAACGTGGCGCTGAAATCGAACAAAAGTTCGCACAAATTTGGCTAATGACCAAGGAAAAGCAAAACAAATTCGCGGTCACTGCTCAGAAACGCAATACGGGCACACACCGTCCGCACCCCGTAAACCAAACAAGCCAATCGCTGCTATCGTCTCTGCAAACTGCACATCGAGGCCGACCTACTTTCCAACTTTCGGTGCCCTAACGCTTGTCATTATAAACCGACTAAATTATAGCGTACAATCACTTTCGAGTTTTCAACAAAAATGTATAACGTTTCGATAACTATGGGTTTTATACCACCATATCTACTATACTAACCAACACATGAAGTACAACATAAGTGCCGAAAAGCTCTCGTTCGTTATAAACAAGCTTTCGTATGAGACTATTAAAGGCGAACAAGGCTGCAGGAAAGCCTTACTCATTTGACCGCATCAATTCCATACAACAATCAATTGCCGTAATATCCATCGAAGCGGACAACTTGCAGAGAAAGCAGTTGAACAGTCATTCGTTCATCATTGCTAAAATCGTCATCGTTGTTGACAAGTATTCTGCTTAATGGACCAAACAAGAAGTGCACGGTTAAGCTAACAGCCGGCTTTCATAAGTGGACCGCATCATCTTTTTTTCGAACTTTTGAGGAGGAGTAACAATTCGATGTGTTTTCGCAAGAATTAAGAATGTAGCCGTTCTTAATTCTCGGGAAAAGCCTTGTGTGTCTCTACTTCACCTTGATGAAGTAAGTGTGATATGCGATTTTGAATCGCATTAAGGGATGGCATGAGTTTGATACAAGCCGGTAATGTGTTTTGGTTTTCACCACAATATTCTGGGCGACGACAAAATACAAAAATGCGAAAGCTAGTCGAAGTTCATTAAATCGATTAAAGAACCATAAAAACATTCTATTTGCTATATTGGAGGTCTATATTTGCCTGACGTACTAAAGAAAACGCGCTAAATATCGGCCGGACTTTCAGCTTGCTGCCCTATTTGTTCAAAAGACGAGTACAGAAGTTCAAATATTTAAAAAAGAAGTCGAGCGCATAAACCTTCACGAAGTTAACTCGTTTCTTATTTTATTCACTCCTTCGGTACACATACGAACATATCACTCTCCTAACATGATAACCATATGCGAAAATGAAATGAAAAGGAGGAAGGGAGAAGAAAAGAAGAGAAAACTAGCACAAAGATCATTTAGAAGCACATTACAACAAGCTACAAGGCTTGGTTAGGAAGCTGCATGGTCGAAATTATAGCCACCAATGACAAAATCATTCCACGTATGTGTATACTAGGGTAGGTGCAGCCGATTCTAATATTACTGGCTGAGGTATCTGGGGATGACTCCCCCAGCAAAGTCATTCCAGGTCATGAGAAAATGGTTATTACACAGTAATTTCCAACTCCTACCCGCTTTCTTTTGGAATCTAACTTTGGCCTATTTCCTCTGGTAAGCTCACTGGTCAGGCTGAAGCGAAAGAAATTCACAAAGACGAGACCAATTAGGCTATAGGTGAAGTTATGATCTTCTATTAAACCTATGACTGCCCTCTTGTATTTCAAGGGCGTCAAATCGGTCATAATTAACCTTCCCTTGCAGAACAAATTTGAAACACTGAGGAAGGCCGTTGCATGGAATCGATTACCTTCATGCTCTTAACTAAAAGAGGGCGATAAATTACTGAACCACAATCTAGTAGAAGTAGAACGAACAGTCTGAATGCTTCCACTAGGAAGGACGTTTCAGTGGTTTTAAATATCCGAGACCAGAAACTTATTATTTTAAAAGCTTGTTGCTGTTTCGAACAGACACTGACTGGTAAGCGCCTGCTTGCTGTCTCTCTAAATATCGAGATTCCTCATTTTCAAATTCTGCAAGCTTCTCATCTTACAAGCTAAATTCGCATTCATTTTGACGATTTACTCAAACCAGCTGACTTTTTGCTGGTGATAGATCGAGTTGTTTACAATTAGCCCACTCACTTGCCTGGTAATGGAATTGAGAACCGCTCTCTTGGATCCCTTTGGAATTAGTTTACAGTTGCCTGCATTCCAGTACGTGCTACTGTACAACGGCAAATGCGATGAACAGCCGATAGATAGATAATAAAAACTTAAACGGACATAATACTGACCCTTGCGAAAACTGAGATAACAACGCCTTCAGCAAACGATGTCATTTATAAAAAACTTTTGATCAATCCAATATATGATATTTCAAGTCTATGATAGGTGTCCGCCTCGAATTCATTCGAAAGGACTACTACAATCACGGCATGTCCAATGCATCCATAAAACGAAATCATTATCAACCTTAACCCAATCCGCTTTTTCTTTAGCTAATTTCATGCAACAGTAATTTCATGCAGTAGCCTAGTTCAAAGTCGTTTCACTGGATTGAGGAAAAATATAACTCATTACGTACCCGATGACAAGTAAATATAAATGGATGTTTATGGTGATAGTTTATAATATACCCGATGAATATTAATTCTGAGTGTTATAAAAATAAAAAATTAAAAAACCAAAGCTAATTCCTGCATTACGAATTTTCTCAAGTTAACTAGTCCAGAAAAATGAAAAAAATTTTTTGAACAACTTATAGACCAATTCGGAACATTTGGCGAAAGTGCTTTGGGACGAAAAAATCGAATTGGCTGCGTTCGTATTTGCAGTAGATTGTCCGTCTTCGAAGGGGGCCGTATAAGGAAGAAAGCGAAACGAAAGAAAAGAAATTTTCTTTGTGCGAAATTGCACGCTACGTCCACATGGCGATCGAAAACGATTTGTTTGGGTTAGTGCTTTTCTTTAATTTCCTTATGCATTTCCGTATAAAACCAAACTCTTCGTTTGTTTTCTATGCTCAAAATTTCTTCTCGTTGTGTCTCATTTCCTATATTTTCTTCGCTCGACGCGGCATCGCGACGCCAATGTGAATGAATGCCAGACAGCATCACATAGGGAGTTTCAGGTGGACTTCATCTGTCGTATACCTGCCAAACATTCCATACGTGTCGCATAAGACTGTAAATTAACATGGGAAGTGATGAAAACACTTTTCGCGTTGAATTTGGACTCATTATTTGCTGACGTTGGACTCATTTGATGCAAAGCGTTGCAAATTGAAGTATTTTTAAAATACAGCACAATATGTGAGTTTATGCATTAAATATGCAAAATTTTTGGAAACCAAAATGAAAGCTTCAAGAGAATAGTCGACAGCAGTTCCAAATTCGTCAGCAAATAATGTAAGTTGTACTCAGTTGAAGCGTCAAGATCAGCTGCCTGACTGCGGGTAGAAATTACAAATTTTATCATGCCAGTCTAATAATCACATCTCTAATCGCACGACAACAAAAAAAGACAACATGACCGGGGTGAGTTGATGCCGTTCGGTGCGCGATTTCAACATACACATCGCTGTTACGAGCACTCAACTGGTTTGCCGAAGGAACTCAAATGGCCAATAGCCAGCCAGTTGCTATTAGCTGCCTATTATGCCACCCTGCGCTCACTTCCACACTGATTTGTAAATCGCTGCGTCGACTACGAAGCAGTCAGAAAGAGCAGAGCAGCTGCGCATGGTTGCTTCTACTCGTTCAAATGCTTTACTTATGCAAGCAGAGTCTGCTAATTCCTTCATGCACTTTAAAGACTAAATTCCTATTACCACAGTCGCATTTAACCGCACACCTAAAGGTCACAAACTGTTAACACATTTAGGGATATATTTCTTCGTTTCTAAGCGCCAACAACAAGAACACGACGAAAAACAGATTGATTTGATTAACTTTTACGAAGTCGAATTTCCGGATGTAAAACAAAGACAAGGCATGCATATATATATATATATATATATATATATATATAAAATTCATAAGCTTCTCTTCATATGAGTGAACGTTCTGAGTCGCATATATATATATATATATATATATATATATATATATATATATATATATATATATATATATATATATATATATATATATATATATATATATATATATATATATATATATATATATATATATATATATATATATATAAAGTGAAATATATATATATATATACATATATATATATATATATATATATATATATATATATAAAATTCATAAGCTTCTCTTCATATGAGTGAACGTTCTGAGTCGCGTACAGTCGTGTATAATTACGAGGGATTAATCTGCTCCGTCCCAAGTGACCAACTGCTTCATTCTTGATGAAAGACAGATCCTATGGAACCTGTAAAAGGAGAACAATTACTAAATTAATTTAGCAAAGAGCAAGAAAATGTCGAAACAAAGTAAGTGATCATATGTGATAGTTCGGGAACTAAGATGAGAAGTTCCGCTTTAAAAATATCACTTTAAACGAAACGACGTAACTTTTGCAAAAAGGATTTTCCACAGCAAATGCATCTCGAAATTAGAAGTCTAGAAAAACGAATAGCGAAACAAGCAAATCTGTCATTCCCTCTTGAAAAAAAGCTGGTTAGCTTTTCACAGGCCTCTCAAAAAGAAAATGAAACCAACCAATTAGAATAATGGCGTTAGTGATTCAACGAATCGTTTTATTTTTGTTATCATTGAATTTTTAGAGTTCCGTCTGAGACAATTCGATGGCTATTCGTAGCCATCGAATCCCATTTTAATACGAAATAAAGTTTTCTACTCTAAGCATTAAAACCTCCTACTGCATTCGCGCTTTTGCAAAATTGCATTTGTTAGAGCATTTTGGAGAATTCATACTGTACGTATGCGCGCCTATATGCACAGTTAATGAAAGTTTTGTACAACCAATGTTATAAAAAAACGGACCATCTTGTATACCAATATACTATCACTGCATAACTTCAGCAGAAATATGGACACTTCAGAATGACTAAAAGTTTGCATATCCCCAATTTTGCAATGCACCTTAAAACCGGTCGGATCTGTAATCGCGCCAAAAAAAACGAAATTTCTGAAAACCTGAATAACCTACCCTACACTTCATAATACCAATCTACAATCACGTGCGTTTGTTTGCTTTCGATACTCGTACAATCCGACGGACTGGTGAGTCGGCTGGCAAAAGTTCGCTGTCATGCAGGTTATCTTGCATTTTCTACCTGAACAAGAAAAGAAGTCATAAAATGCAAAAACGTCCAGCAACGGCCACCCCGAACCGCTCACTATGAGCCCGTTATAGGCAAAATCTCTATCCAAGAAATCCTATGATTTTCATCGATACTACTGCCTCTCATTTGGTATTCGATGAATTTTTCAAATATTTCGATGAAATGTTTTTAAGCACTTTTATCGCACAGTCCGCCACATATTTGCAACAACAACGGCGATCTAACGACCAATTCAGCTAAGTAACGGTCATCGATCTTCTACACCAGATTTTTGGGAACTGCTGAAGTCGTCGATCGTTTAGAGTAACTTTACCGTCGTTTCGATTTCAGTGACCCACACTGCGATAAATGGAATGTTGACAAAAAAGCAGTTCGATAGAAAAGCCGACGATTTTCTCAGTGAGGCGTGAACGAGAGAACCCGATTCATCGAACAAGGCGTTAAATAGCAGGTTTCCAGGAGAACTTGAAAGATAAAAAAATGGCAAACAGCCAAGGAAAAAATTAGAGACATTATTTGTAAATCCACTTCTTTGCCAGGGCACCGGTAATGAACCGTATACACTAGACCACATATTTCTCTTGATCGTTATTAATGATATCTCCTTCATTAATATTGTTGCTTTTGCACAAACAATAAGGCCTTAGAAAAAGCAGCACCATGTGATTACCTCATGAGTATTGCTCTGCGCTTTTGAATTTACATTGCCTACCCAAGGAGCGGAAGTACTGATAAAGAAAATATGCGACAAGTGACGTCAAATTTTTGGAGGATAGCAGAATTTGTGCATAAAAACCATATGTGAAAGTAATCTATCTTTCGCTTACCAACAAAACACCTTAGGCAGCTGGTACGTTCAGGCCAACTGACAACAGACGGCACCACAGAGTTCCAAAGGAAAACAGGAGAGGTTTCAGGGAGGTGTGGGGAAAGGGAAGGTGGAGATGCAATTCGTCCAGAAGGGTAAGAGAAGCACTGCTAACTAGCATTTTCAGTCCTAAAAATAACTGCCAAATTTTCCATTAATCGCTCCAAATTGTTCGATAAAAGGGCATTTTGGATCAATTTTATAAAATTTTTATTCAAAGTGTTCAAAGCATCACTAAATCTGTTGTGTTTCCTTTAAAAACCAATTGAAAATGTGTCAGGGTGTCAGCTAAATATGCGCCTTCCACAAATCTGGCTGAACTCCGACTCTTTCAGCGATATTTAAAGCTAGAAAGAAGAGCGCTCAGAAACGTAAAGCGATTTGTGCTTGTGCCCAATCATCGAGCAATTAATTACTCTTGACGCCTACGGTGAAGACAGCGTAGTCAAACGGAACGTTAGCAAGCTCACAAATTACATCACTCTTAGCATCCATTTATTTTCTCGGAATTCTGGCGCTCTTCTTACCAAAACGCGCCTACTGCATACGCATACATAGATATGCGTTTTTCTCAGTGGCAAAAACGCATAAAAAATGAACGAATTCTAAGGAATTGTTCGCGAAGCAACCCAAGTCCATAATTATCGCCGCTTGCAGTTTTCTACTAACCCAAAGGCTAACCCAGAGCCAACGAGAACATTGTAAGTAATGGCAGAGCCTATATGAACGATGATTCGCATAATTTTTGTGGGACTTATCAGAAAATTTACGCGTTCAGGTTGCAAAAACTAATGGCAAGCAATTATTAACGCAGCTCTCTTAAACCCAATTTCCACATCCTTTCATGAAAGGATGTGGGAATAAGGGAACACTGTGGGAAATGTGGAAATCGGGATTTAAGTAAGGAAAACTCAATAAGCGTCGATGATCAACGTGAATGAGCATCAACACGTTTGAGGTTCAATGGCACTAAACAGCGAAATGAGTTTGGAAATAACGCTGCATAACAAACGTCAATGTTTCAAAAACAGCTTTACTTCAACGTTATGCTAAATTTCCGTATATGATGTGTGGTGCTGGCTGGCTTAATGTGCAAAAACAGTTTAGAGGAAGTGATTCTACTGGGAAATTTAAGATGCTACGGCCCGGGGAGGGAGGGGGCGAGGGAGAGAGAGAAGGGAATATAAGCAACATAACTTTATACGAATTACAGTGTACGCTGGAAAGGACCTTATCGAAGTGCAAAAGGACGTTTGGAGGTGCCTCGATAAATTCGAAGAGATGGCATCAATTTGCACAAATGTTGATTCTGTTCGCTCTCAAATACACTCTCTGCCCTGTGCTACAAAGAACTATCGCAGTACTACGTTACCATTTTGCGCTCGACAAATGGGCTTTTTGCGAACAGCATAAGAACTCAACCCATATCAAAGGCCTCAACAAATAGATTTTCAAGATTTTATGGCTTTCTCACAAAAGAATGCACAAATCTTTCAACTGATGATAAACTTTCACATTTGCTCCCAAATATCTTTTTTCACGGGTAGATAATGAAAGCAGGCTGACTCTGTTCACCTTGATTCATGCTCAAAGATTAGCTCAAACTCTCTCCTTCATCTTCAGCCCAGTAATTTGGTGGTTGCAAAAAGCAATCCACTCCAGGGCTTCACAGCTCGTTTTGGACCAACTCGAGAAGAAAAAAATCGTCGAAAGACAGCGATGGGAGGACAGAAGGAATAGGAAAACAGGAATACTGGTTCGTTTTTTTTCGGCTAGAATCCATACGAAAATGCGGCCGTGAACTTTTCGCTTGTCTGGGAAATTTGCTTTTCGATGAAAACGGCTTAAAATTGAACATTTTTCAGTTATGCAATATTTTTTGGTAACATACAATTATCGCACAAATCCGTTCAATTTGGCCGCCGCGCTCCGTTGACCGATTAGAGTAAACGCCAAAGACGATTCAAACGGTCTTTTCGAAGACGCAAAGGCAAATTTTCATGTGGTATTAGAAGATAAAAGCAAACATCTTTAAACAAATTTTCCAGCAACGTTTCAAGCCGTCACGTGATTTCGAGGAGTGAAAAATGGGAATGCGAATAAGGATAACAGCGAACGGTTATAAGCTTGCAGAGCGCGTCGATTCTTTCCGTTGTTCAGGGCAAAAAAAAACTGTTTAGTGTAGAGTGCTTATATTGTATTGTTCGTCTCGTGCACTCTTGCGCCCGCTTACAATACCCAACTCTATCGATACTAGTTGTTTCCATATAGTTTAATCTGTGCTCGTTTGGCTAGCAAGTGAGAGTGGTGTCAAATGGTGAAAACTTATAGTAATAAAGAGCAAAAACTAGAAAGTATAGTTCTATCAAACATTACTTACTGCTCATTTGTGACAGCTGTGCTCATTGACGATAGTCGTTAGTCGAAATAAAACTAAGTTAATGTTGGGTAAATCTAAACGGCGCACACTAAATATACATACAAATATCCAGCAATGTACGACATAATGAGCAGAAAAGAACTCGATTTATTGGTGGCACGCGAAGTACGCGTTTCACAAAAACGCTCTTATGCATCTCAACGCACCGTGCATTCACGCGGTTCATCAGTTCACGAACTAAAATGAATTGCGGATAGACACTAAACATATAGGTGAAGCATAAACACGATACAAATCTACTCGACCGCACCGTGAAAGCTGTAAAGCTCGCATATGGGTAAGCACTCGTACAAATCAAACTATTCATTCTGGTAACCTTTATAGGTGTGTCACACGACCAGTGGAGGGATGACGCGTTATTAAAGTGGAGCATAACGTTTGCATATGAGCGCTCATATACGCCATTTCCCTATTCATAAACGACTTCGGATCTAGAGCAGAGGAATCCCGATATTTTGCGAAATTAATGAACTTCTTCAAACGATAGTTATGAAGACAAAAAAAATAAACGGTGGTAGAAACAGAACATTGCCTTTAACATGAGTGTAGGACGTCTTGACCATGTTTAGTATGGTAGATTGCACCTTAGGGAAACTATTGCACCGTAACAAATGCTATGGCGCCATTTAATACCGTTACTGTAACTCGTTAATGGTGACCAGTTACGGCAATCCTCAATGTACCACACTATGACGTCACCTTTGCACTTGTATAGGAACATGAAATCCCAAAATCGGCTTTCCAATTTTTTCGCAGCTCTAGAGATTTACGAAAACAATTTATTGTGCTGAATTTACTAATGTAAAATGAAATGAGCGCACAAAACCAGCCAAACACTGGCATTATTAAATTACTGTTCGAAAAGACCAATCAGTATCTTCAGAAACATGCCGAAGGTCACCAAAAACTGAGGCTGGAGGGTGCGGGCTGGTGGAAGCGTGGGGAGGGGAGGGGGGGGGCGGCCTGTTAATACGGACGGTCCCATGGGAATAAGCAGAAAAAAGAAACATATAATTCTGAGGCAACAAATAAGATTCGACTAAAACGTTAAAAAATGTTCTTGGTTTAATGCGAAACCAGAGATTCTAAAAGTAACTTTGACATGGACACGTCGCACCGCCAATAAACGCTTTAAGATCATCGCCTCCTAATGGTAATTGCTTAAAGGAAATAACGAGAGGACAAATGCAGCACTTTAGCGCCAAAAACTGAACTTAAGACATCGCTTATGCGAAATGGCATTGACACAGAGAACGAAAGTGCACTCGCGGGCACAACGATATTTGTGTGGTTGTGCATCCACAAAGTGGTACTAAATTTGAAGGGGGGGGGGGATGAACTTGAGGAAGGGAAGCACATACGCGACCTTTCACAACGAAAAGAGGAAACAGAAACTGAGCGCAAACCGTACTAAGAGCGGAGTGAATTCCGCATTTTATGATAACTACTAAAAGATTGTTTGCCAGCTCGGGAAACAGAAATCCAAGAAAATCGAGACCCCAAGATTCGAAATCTGATCTTTGAACAAGGGATCACTGAAATTCCGGAACGGAAACATCGGCGCACTACGCATTTTGAGTAATGCTTTGTCGCAGTGACATTTGGTGTATGCGATTCGTGTACTTTGTTGGGGAATATTAATTCGTACATTTATATTACCAGTGAGTATTGGTTAGAAAAACTGGAAGGTTTACAACTGGGAATAGCGAAACAGTCCGGATTAATTAAGTCGGGGACTATATGAGGGCGCGAAAATCGGGAGAAGAGGGTCGTGCTTTTAAGTTGGTAGCCTAACAAAACAGTGGTTAGGCGATAGAACGAAAAAGCTTGGATAACACTGCGATCTGTGATTTCCCTGCCTTATAAAAAAAAAAAATTAACAAAAACCGTCAGGCTGCTAATATGCGCATGTGCAACTCATCTCATGATATTTTTCGCGAATTCTCTGGCCACTTTAAACAAACCAGTCGAACTACGTTTACATCACATAAAACCCCTGCTTCCCCTCCCAGCAGCGCTCATCATGTTCACCTATTTGATGCAATGGACGCCTGAAAGCATTTGGCATATCGTGAAACTCAATTTTAAGTAGCAGCAAAAAGGCAAAAGAAAGAACCGAAAACAACGAATAGCAACAATTAAAACAGAACGTAATCTTCCGCATGACACAAAATTCGCAGCACCATTAACACGCTCAAAACAACGACAATTACAGGCTATTTTACAAAATTCGGATAGCTGAGATAGGGACAGCGCTGCAGTTGGAGAGGAATTGTACGTTTTAACATTCACATGAGGTAAACCGTATAATTCCGGCGGCAGAAGGCACAGATATTGCACCTCGCAAGCGAATCGCAATGAGCTGCTAAGCAAAACCTGTCACTGCTCAATCTTCCCCCTCCCCTTCCACACCAAACTATCCAAATTATATAACACGATGACCAGATCAAACGACCATTAAAAACTGCAGCAAAAAAAAACGAGCGCTGTTTGATCACTCAAATCGCATTTGTTCGAAGACAATGATCGACGGCAAATCAGAGAAGGGTGATACGATACTTCACTTAAAAATGGCGATATGTAGCATTTTCGGTACCGAATAAAAGGCTGGAACAATCACGGCGAAATTTCAAGATCACAAAGGACAAACATAACTGCCATCTATACGTTAAACAATTATTTTAAAAACCAAATAGTTTTTCCCTCATTACTGATTCCTTTATTTTCGGAAATTTTTTTTTTTTTGCAACAAAAATCGCCATTTTCACGGCAACAGTTATCTATTTAAGCTTACATCAGTGCCAACGCTGAACGTAATCGCAACGAGTAGACGATGAGCAACAAAAACTTAAAATACTCAAATCGACACCGCAGATACGATTTCGATTCCGCTTCAACTTCAGCGCTCACATATTGCACAATTGGACTGCATTATAAAGTAAAACAAAAATAACAATTGAAATATAAAATGAATTTAAAAATCTATAACCATGAAACAATCACCTCAAAACTTCACATCTGAGAAGATGAACAGGAAAAAATCTTAATCAACTATTTAAAAAAAAAAAATCAATTAAACATGAGAAGAATCACAAATTATTTCAAAGTGACATCTATAACCATGAAACAATCACCTCAAAACTTCACATCTGAGAAGATGAACAGGAAAAAATCTTAATCAACTATTTTAAAAAAAAAAAATCAATTCAACATGAGAAGAATCACAAATTATTTCAAAGTGATTGTTAAAAAAGCGCGCACCCCGCCATTAATAAATATCACCACGCTAACGATCAATAGCTCAATAACTAAAAAAAAGAAATACACAAAATGAAATGACATAAAACGACAAATCTCGGAGCACTGAAGCGTTGGCAAACAAACAACAACGCGCAGCCCTACTTCACGTTCCCACCCCAGTAACTAAATCCATCAACAGGGCCATGATGGTCGTCGCCAGATGAGATCCAAAACTCATGGGAAAACAAGTAGCGCAACACATTCGACCAAATTACTTTCGCATATAGCAGCATTATTAATTTTGGGAAAATCATGTGTACATATTTGCAACATAAGAAGTACACAAATTTCGAGCGCAGTGTTCGTCAAATACCGTCTGTTTACCCCGTTCGTAATCATTTCCGAAACGGTCAGCGCGTTTCCACAATTCATCCACCCTACATAACCCTCTCCTCAATAGAACGCCATCCTGTCATCCATATAATTGCTATCATCTAAAACGATCCAGCAAAAATATTCAAACTGCCACAATACCGTAACACCTTCCAGTCCTAAACCACCATGAAAAATGAACCACGGGGACATTTCAAAAGTATGTCACACTATGCATCAACTATTTTGGCCTGTACAATTAACTCAGCGACCGACTGGTTCTCACATGATTGATTAATCATAAGAAACCGAATCCGTAGACCTGTTATGCCAACAAATACAAAAGATGCTGGGAGTGAAAGCGAAATCCGAGCACGTATATGAGATGAATGAGGAAATGAAGAAGAAAAAAGAAAACGAGGCAAGAAATCGATATAGATTAGAGTTGAGATCGCAATTATTAATCAAGCACAAAAACTGAAGAGTGGCAAGCTTATTTATGGATACAAACAATCAAACGACTTCCGATATTTCCTCCAACAGAACATCCACGACCCCAATTACCATCAATTTCCACGCATGATCGAACCAACATGGATGTTTTATTTCCTCAATTTTCGACGGTAAAGTTCTTCCCTTCAAGGTGACCTTCCATTTCGGTATCCCTCTTAGTTTTTGCAATCCACAAGAAAGCCTTTCAGTTCAAACAATGGTTCTGTTTTGCGACTGTTTTATTCAGTTTTACTGAACACAAAAATTACGGCTTTTTCCTCGCTAAGGAAATTCAAAGGTGTTTTAGTTTTCCCATACCTCGTGATGGAATCTTCTTTCCAAAGAACTTTATACTCATATTACCTCGAATAAAGCCCCTTCTTTTTTTATATCGATTTATCTCCTACGTGTTTCCAACACAAGCCTTCCAAAATCACCGTTCCACCCTTCATCAATCGCCTTCCGTTATTCATTCCGTAAAGTAACCCTTAATTAAAAAGAAGCAAGATAAGAGAAAACACCTTCCGTGACAAATATTTTTGCCCTTCAACCCAACTTCTGCACTCCTTCCCCCCCCCCCTCCCCCCTCTCCAGACCTCACGGAAAAAAACCGTCCCACTCCCAAAAGTGCTGCGAAAAATAAGGTCCATGAGGGCTTCATTCAAATCACGCGGTAGTTTAGATACACGGTCTGTGGAAACAACTCGTCGATGATGCTCTACCGTTTGCGGCCGTCCACACGTAGCATTTCGGAAATAAACTGATTTCTCGATGTATATCTCAAAACTCTATTCTTTACCCACTGATGTTTTCCAGGCAATAATTTGTTTATCGAATCCACACGTTATCAGATCGTTGGATGCATGATCTTCTGCCCAAGCCGCGCAACAAACCATTCGCCGATGACTCTGCAAAAAAAAAAACTTTGGGGTAAGCGAGTGCACAGAATGCGACTAAATTCCGCAAAGGTCATATAATACTTATTTTCATGTTTCCATTCGGAAAATATCTCGAACGTAGTCAATCAAATGTTTCCAGAAACAATTGGAGCCTAGCAAATAAGCTAAATACTTCAATATATGTGATCAGTTATGGCATCGGACTACTGGCAAAAGTTTTGGAACTGAAGAAAGCTATTATGGAATTCAAGCACGCCAATGACTTGCAAAAATGGAAGTAACTCATACCGTAAATGTTTGCTAACAATGATATTCGAATAAAACGTTCAGTCAAAAAATACGGTAAAACTCCATTAATAAAATCGACTTTTAAAAAATCTGACACTGTTGTAAACAACTTTGATAAATTCTGAGAGACCAATAAAATCGTGAGATTTACAAAAGCTGTATCACAAAGTCTTACTTACCCTGCCGTTCGCTCTGGGTAGTCTGGTCAGCCGGACACTGTTAAGATCATAGACTCGTACGTTTCGATTATCGTGTGGTATGGCTACGAGATTTTTGCGTGAAATTGCCAGACGATTTGTAGCGCTGTCCAAACGAACGGTTGCTATCGCACTGCGCATGTTACGCAGATCCCACACCTTAACAGAGTGATAATCAGCAGAATCCAGCGCTCACAAACGCACATTAGGAGTGACAAGATACGGGAGAGACTGACTGAAAATTCGGAAATCTCTTTGTTTCTCCGAATAACGCATCCTCGTAAGGAGCCTGCAGTGAGTCCCATGAAAGGCATTATAGTTCTACGTTATCAGACCCAGACAACTCACTTCTTTCTACCTGAATGCTCTCTTGAATGATTTACAATATGCTCCACTTTTCGGCAATGGCATTCTTCTCGCATACGGTCCCGTCATCCTTCTCTCTCTCCTATTTTCGTTTAGAATGTGACACATAAATACGAAAGCAATAAAATCGAAAGCACTTACCTTAATCGATCGGTCATCGCTGCCAGAGACGAGCTTATCGGCTGCAGAAAACACCACCGATGTTACTGAACTAAAAATCAAATTCTAGATATTCTTGCCTCGAAGAAACGGGTCCTGTAGCTCGACAGCAATACAGCAAAATGTATAAAGAGATTTTTTAAAACCCTCTAATTAATTCCTGTTGCGCGAGGACCATACCATATGGTTTGTTAGAAGTGTCAAAGAAGGGAAACGAATGGAATCGGCCTCAGCAGCGATGAATGCGCCCAGAAAAAGAACCTATGGAAAACCTCATCCTTTCCATTTGAAATTGCGACGAACATGAAAAGCACTCTTACGCTCTGTGCGCATTTTCAATTCACTACACATTCTTGATCAGAATCTCCACAAAACTTCTCGAAAAAATACAACCAGCAGATGCGTAATTCTATGAACGAAATATCCAATCATTTCGTAAAATTATCGGGTCCCCTTCAAACCGTTATGCGATCATGACTGCTGCGTTATGCGCACAGTGCAGCTGCGATCATAAAGCAGGGGGGGGGAACACAATAAGCTTGTAATAAGCTCAGTGGTAGAGAATGTGCTCTGGAAGCTGAAAGCTGCAAGTTCGAGCCTGGCTTGCGGAATGATGTTTTCACTAGTCGCCACATACGGTTCTCTTTTTAAACTGTAGATGCATCAGATCCATCGAATACAAACCATTAAAACCATTCACTCAAAACATTAAAAATCAAAAATCCTCACAAAAGTTCTTAGGATCCACGAACTGATTTATGCAGAGCAGAAAAAAATTACTCATTGTGCCCTTGAAAAACGGCGACCGAATGAATGGGCTCCCGAAAATCCCAAAGACGAAACGTTGAATCTCGACTCGCTGTTACGACCAGCTTTTGCGATAAATGGGCGCTGCAGTGATTCAACTCGTCATCGTGACCTATGAATATCCACTTCAAACTGTTCAAACAAGTGAATTTGACTCTGCAGGTGATACAGACCCCTAGAGGCCTCTTACAATTTAGACGGAAAGGTAGGGAAGTTAAAATTGAAAGGACAGTGTGAGCAGGAAAGCAGTTGAAGTAACGAAGTCAAGGAACAGATGGGCATTAGAGTAGGATAGGGAGTTTAGGGAAAAGAGCGATGACCTCGCACAGTAGCTATCAAAGGGCGATAGAAAGGGAAATGTTGAATAACAGCGAGCTACAATTTAAGCATCATTTAATTTATTATGGAAAACGCAATCCCCACTAGTAATTATGGGGCCAGCAATGTGATGTGCTCAAGAATAAAAGAAAGGAAACATAAGAGCAACTTCCATCAACAGTTCCATAGACTGCTTGACTCTGATCCAGTAGCGAAAAAAAAAAAAGACGAGGACTCTATGCTCCTCGTCATCGTGACCTATGAATATCCACTTCAAACTGTTCAAACAAGTGAATTTGACTCTGCAGGTGATACAGACCCCTAGAGGCCTCTTACAATTTAGACGGAAAGGTAGGGAAGTTAAAATTGAAAGGACAGTGTGAGCAGGAAAGCAGTTGAAGTAACGAAGTCAAGGAACAGATGGGCATTAGAGTAGGATAGGGAGTTTAGGGAAAAGAGCGATGACCTCGCACAGTAGCTATCAAAGGGCGATAGAAAGGGAAATGTTGAATAACAGCGAGCTACAATTTAAGCATCATTTAATTTATTATGGAAAACGCAATCCCCACTAGTAATTATGGGGCCAGCAATGTGATGTGCTCAAGAATAAAAGAAAGGAAACATAAGAGCAACTTCCATCAACAGTTCCATAGACTGCTTGACTCCGATCCAGTAGCGAAAAAAAAAAAGAGAAAGACGAGGACTCTATGCTCTAACCCACAATAAGCTTGTAATAAGCTCAGTGGTAGAGAATGTGCTCTGGAAGCTGAAAGCTGCAAGTTCGAGCCTGGCTTGCGGAATGATGTTTTCACTAGTCGCCACATACGGTTCTCTTTTTAAACTGTAGATGCATCAGATCCATCGAATACAAACCATTAAAACCATTCACTCAAAACATTAAAAATCAAAAATCCTCACAAAAGTTCTTAGGATCCACGAACTGATTTATGCAGAGCAGAAAAAAATTACTCATTGTGCCCTTGAAAAACGGCGACCGAATGAATGGGCTCCCGAAAATCCCAAAGACGAAACGTTGAATCTCGACTCGCTGTTACGACCAGCTTTTGCGATAAATGGGCGCTGCAGTGATTCAACTCGTCATCGTGACCTATGAATATCCACTTCAAACTGTTCAAACAAGTGAATTTGACTCTGCAGGTGATACAGACCCCTAGAGGCCTCTTACAATTTAGACGGAAAGGTAGGGAAGTTAAAATTGAAAGGACAGTGTGAGCAGGAAAGCAGTTGAAGTAACGAAGTCAAGGAACAGATGGGCATTAGAGTAGGATAGGGAGTTTAGGGAAAAGAGCGATGACCTCGCACAGTAGCTATCAAAGGGCGATAGAAAGGGAAATGTTGAATAACAGCGAGCTACAATTTAAGCATCATTTAATTTATTATGGAAAACGCAATCCCCACTAGTAATTATGGGGCCAGCAATGTGATGTGCTCAAGAATAAAAGAAAGGAAACATAAGAGCAACTTCCATCAACAGTTCCATAGACTGCTTGACTCTGATCCAGTAGCGAAAAAAAAAAAAGACGAGGACTCTATGCTCTAACCCAATCATGGCAACTGTTCCACAACGCCACACACTGTTGCAATTGTTTCGGCAGCCTTTACCTGTTGTTTGTGATTTTAAGTGTGCTGCACAGTTTACTTTCAGCAAAGGAAAGCAAGCAGATGGTGAGAAAAGAGGTGTGAAAGAAGACAAAACGAGCATTACAACACGTGCAACAGTCAAACCTTCGCTTAAAGCGATGATACGCAGTTATAAGATGATGGAAAATGATAGTAAACGAGAAAGAAAAAAGGCGAGAGTTTAGAGTTTGAAGTGGGACATATATGTATTACATATAACATAACGGGCATAGCTGAATGTAAGTAGAAAAAATATAAGCAGTCACACCACGGCATCTAGCATAAAGTGGTGCATAAAGTGGTCATATCTCAACATAATTACGGTTCAAATCAAACCAACTATCCCCTCCCTCCCGCCAGGTCAACCAACATCCAACGAACAAGTGAAGAGCGAACAAACCAGAAAGTACGTTCAGTATCTCCCCTCGTTCAGCATCGTAGATATTGGCGGTTCTATCCCAGCTGGCAGTAATAAGCTGCTCTCCACCAGCAATCCAATCAACTGCGATAACCACACCCGTATGGCCTGTAAGACGTCGTAACGGTTGGCGGATACTCGCCACCGTACTCATCTCGCTTTCTGCAACATACAAACATGGACAAATGCTCCCATCACTATTACTCTTTCTAGCCCACACATTGAAAGTATGGAAATAAAGTTTGGTAGTAACTAAGCAAGACAAATACTGCACTTAATATTTTATTCCTACTTCATTTTGCCTTTCATAGGAGACCCGACAGTTCCCAGCTGAAGCGCAGACTCGGGTACCCCAGCAGTACCCAATATGAGCCACAATTCGGTGGTTTTCCGACTTCCTGGTCAAGACAGCGACTCGATAAATGATCAAATGAAATTTATGCAAATGTAACAGCGTCAAAGGTAAAACACGAACAAGTCATCCCATTCTGGGCAGAAGTGCCTAGTATCTCGAGAACTTCAAATTTAGGTTCATGGTGAACTCGTTACCTGCTGCGGGATAGACAGCTTCATTTATAATTGCCTGTAGTTGACTGAATAATCCTGTATGTTAGAAGAAAGGGGTTGTGGATATGTAAAATTTCTCAGGAGTAAAAACTCTTTTTAAAAAAGCTTGCCGGTTGCAGTTTCTTCAGTTGCATTATTCGTCTCCCGGTCTGGTATATCCTCCTCTTCACTGCTTCCCAACTGGTGTTGAGTACCACCTGCAAATTTATCTGCTACCAATTCAGCAGGTGTGTTATTTACATCTGCAGATACATAAAGCACTGTAGAAGATAGTACATAATCTTTCAATTCATTTAAGAGGCTGCACTACAGCAGAAATCGGAGAAACGCAAGAAATCCTTGCGAAAGAGGTAAGGACTACAGGATAACGCTTCGGTAGGTAGCATCGTTTCTTCTACCTTGGATATTAGAAATGCAACAGTATACTAACGAATATTCAACTTAAACAGCCATATCTTTGATTATTTTAAAATAATAGAAAGAGTGATATAACATATCATAATGGAATTTATTTTCCCCTCTTCTTGCATTATCGAAAAGACAATCGCTCTTCACAGAATGAAAACAAAGAATCTGATTTGGTTTGAGTAAAGTCAGAAAGTCAAAAGTTACCGGATACAGATGCCTTCCACAAATGAGCGGTGTGATCGCCGCTTGCAGTTGCAATTGTGAGATCAGTGGGGTCGGTGGATGAAGGACTGAATGCGACTGCGTTCACCGAGCCAGAATGACCACTATACTGAGCCAAACAACAGCCAGAATCCAGAGACCACAACAAGCACGTCTGATCTGTTGAGTGCAAATAAAATTAACGGATATCGTCAACTGTAGCTCTTATCCATTTGGCAGAGAGAAATCTTGTAGAGAAATGCACTCACTCGGGATGGCAGAGAGCAAGCGCAAGCTATCTGGGTAATATGTTCTCACTGACATCAGGCGCGAAGTGAAAACCTACAAGGAGTCTTTAAGGAGAGCAACCCACTGCTTTTGTCGCCCTGTATTATACCTCTCAATTCCACTGCTTCAAAATAAACTCTCAATGTATTGTGTATAACAGTAATGTGCGAGAAGCGATTTGATTGTGGAAGGGAGACTGAATTTATTTCGGCTGGAGAGAAAAAGAAGGGAAATCGTTCTAAAAAGTAAGCAGTGCTTTAAACTTACGAGACGTAAACGTCAAAGAAGGGATTTCGAAAGGATGAAAGCTGGGGATCGATTGCTGAGATCACATCAGAACATTTCAGCGGAGGATCGGAAGCCAGCGGGAAACTCAACTACACAGTGCCGTTTCCGTTTGCTTCAAACGGGACCGTTCGCTCTTCTCAATTAAGCATTTTCAATATGGCAAAATAATAGAGTTGCATGAACAATTTGATGTGAAAAAGAAACTACCAGCAGATGCACTTGCAAGAACGGGCTGGGCGCCTCGTGAGGTTGCGATATGCCAAACACCATCTCGATGGCCTGAGAAGTTGCGAACGTACTTGAACCGACGCGAACTGTCGCTAACTCCAACCTTCAAACTCTGCACTAATCGACCCGGAGGGACGCGTAACGCCGTTCTTAGTTTCTGACCCATCTGCATTGCCGCCACTGAAAAGCACTGCCGGTTGCGTGTGAAATGACACATCTGAGGCATGTTATAATACTCAGAAGGCACAGGTCTCACTTAAACGTCAAACTTATTGCGATTTCCACAAGGTTGTAACACTTTATTTTGCAACGGGCGAGTAATCATATAACTCCAATTTCAACTCCAATCGTCTGAATTCTACGGAATGTCGGGCTTGAATTACGGAACCGAAAAGTCCACGGTCTTAAGAAACATGCCACAGTGTTATGATTGTCAACAAGAAATGCGCTGAGCCATGAACCAAACAAACAGATAATTCTGATTCTGCTCCAACTTTTTTCGTTCACATCAAAGAAGCAGGTGAATTTAGCTACGGCACGTTAATTAAACTAAACAATTTTCGCCCACTGAAAGCGATCATAAAATTACCATACAAATCCAACAGAGGCCTCTATTATAAAAAAGCTCCCTCTGAACGAAGATTGGCCCTTCAGCATTCCACTTCAGCACAGCCACATCGATGTTATTCGTAGACTTAATCATCTTCTGGATATGAGCATGAGCGGTCCGATAACTCGAAAACTGACTATTATTTCATCACTATGAAGTGAATTTTACATAGCATTTAGCAAGCTCAATTAAAATCGTTCTGTAAAAAGAACTCTATCAACCATGACTTTCCATTAAAGATGGAACGGTTTATTACCAGATAAATCACTCCATGACTTTCCAGCGATCATCAGCTCAATATGCACCCCATATGTGCTGCAAACATGAAAATAAGCTCATTGCTGCTACTATCTTAATACGGCTTTTGACTTTAACATCCTAGTTGGCATGCATTATGCCTCCTTAGTATCTTCTCCGTGCCGACGGTTTCCATAAGTGAGTGATTCAGGCGACCGGCTTAAGAATGTTATCTTTGGGAAGCACGATTGCACAAACCTTTTTTCCCGGGTTCTTTCCTTCCAACTGACGTGTCGGTGACATTTGTTAAGAGATCTGTTGCAATAGAAACCGATTCACCGAAACGTTCGCTTAACTGATTCAACTTCATTCGAACTAAAATAATTATTTTCGACAGAAAGAACTAAACCAAAGAAAAAAAACGAAAGATCTGTCCAAGTTAGAGGACTGTTTGCAATGACTACGAATTGCTAAGCCCAAAACGTAATCAAATAAAATCGCGAATGCATCACGGTCGCTATACGTGGATAAAACACCAACTACCATTATCCGCCTCTGCAGCTTTACGTTTTCACATATGTGGGTAAGAAGATGAAATTTTAAAAAACCATGTGAGGAAGAATTTCGATCAAAAGTGCCTTATTAGAAATTACAATATAATATTCAACGTGGAAAATATTTCACGAATAAATCTTTTTAAAAAGTTTCCGCCGAATTATTTAAATATTCTAATCCTTCTCATATGCCAAGTGAACAATGTAAAATTTGAATGCTAACCAAAATACAACGTAGTTAACAAGAGGGCTTTCACCATGAAACAAATGTGCTTTGACTAACGTTTCGACTATAAGCTATCGTCGGATCTTTGATAGTCGATCTAAGACAGCGAGCGAACAGGCCCGGATACAGCTCAATTTTCGCGTTAAAAAATTTCGATAGAAAACTTATAAGACATCCGCACAAAACTGACTGCATGAGGATGATTTCATCTTTATTTTTCGCAGCCTCCAACTTAACACCTTTATACATATAAAAAGCAGAGCGCGTCTGACCGGCAAAGTAAATGTTATTTTGCAAAAAACAGGACCAAGCGCCTGAACAAAAGGTCAATTGTAGCTATGGCCACCAAGTAAAAAGAAAAAGCTAATTGACAGAGGAATAATAAGGTAGAACGAAAATGTTAAACAACGAAAGTTCCGATGCCACCAATGCGAAATAAATAATACGTGGGAGGCTGGTAAATTTGGTTTGCTGAAATGGAATCCATGAGTGGAAGGGGAGGGGAAGGAGGGTAGGGAAGTAGGGCAGGGAAGGAGAGCGGGGGACAGGGAAGTGCAAGTATCACATCTTTTAATAAGCTGCTGAACAAATTTTAGTGCTTAATGTTTGATTACACCATGTCGCACCATTAGCGAAACGAACTCAACTCACTCACTAAACGGCTGCATAATAACTCAGAAAAAAGCGATGATACTGAGTTTTGAGAAGAAAGCAAATGAAGCTTGAAACAAGAAGTTCCTCAGAGAATTCCACTGATCAGCAGCTGGGAAGATGCCTACAGCTCAGCTCGTGTGAACACAGATGACGGCCACTTCCTCTTGCATTAGCGTTCAGCAATCAGACAAATTTTATTGCTCACAAGTCAGAAAGATTTTCAACGAGGGATAGAGGATGCCGCTTCCTTAGTGCAGTCCCGATCACACCAGATGTCCACTCTTCCCGCAGCAACGATCAGATCGGAGAATTCCACTGATCAGCAGCTGGGAAGATGCCTACAGCTCAGCTCGTGTGAACACAGATGACGGCCACTTCCTCTTGCATTAGCGTTCAGCAATCAGACAAATTTTATTGCTCACAAGTCAGAAAGATTTTCAACGAGGGATAGAGGATGCCGCTTCCTTAGTGCAGTCCCGATCACACCAGATGTCCACTCTTCCCGCAGCAACGATCAGATCGGATGCCCATGCCCTCTTTCCAACCCGGTCAATCAGATACGCACGAACAAACCGTGTCAAATCACGGAAAAAAAAACTCACGTGCGCAATTCTCAGCATAAAGCGCATCGAACTCTTTCTCAATATGACCGAACAGTTGATAAAGCCGCGCTCTGAAACCCGTATTCCTGAATTCTTCAAGAAAAAATGTCCCTTGGCCCCCCCTCTTCCCCTCACAAGAGTATCATATATGGACATACTTGTCCGATCCACGCTCATACAGCATGATTCATACCACTCGGTAATAATTTAACTCACCCAGGCTTGCGCGCCCCACTCCACCCCCACCCTCCCTTCCCCACCGCCTCTCTTCTGATCTTCTGGGATTTATATTACGCGAACTTCCAAAATCTCAAATTTCCGCGTGACCCGCCCCCTCCTGAGAACTCTACAAAGCATCAGTACGAATTTTTCCCTCTTGAAGTTTGCGCGCATATCTCCAAAACCACAAGCTTCTGCGCGATCTCGCCCATCTTTAAGTCGGGAAGGGACAGACGATGACACGTATTCATCTATCTGTATCATGACTTATCCCACGACGTTTGCATTGGTCCTTCTGGAAAGCGAAGGATTCGAGTTTGAATTGTACCCATCCAGAACCCAAAACGTAAAGGAAAGAACCGAAAATAGCTAAAGACGAAGTTCGGCTCGTTTCGCTGGACACATAAATTTTCTGGATATAAATGGTTCGTTTTCAGAACTTACGTGCAAGGGTACATCAGATTCTGGCTTAGTTTTGGCCGCTTGCTCATTTCGAAATCTCATATTTCTAACATACAACCAACGCCTGGGAGAGAACAAGCTAAAAAATAAACATGAGGGTTTTTACATAATGCCTGCGAACAGTGATACTTTTACTCAGGAATTAAATTGTTATTTGGGTCAGTTGGACGGACAGAAATAACCGCAGTCATAGCTGGCGGTTCTACTTGAAAACTAAGCGATAAACCTTAAATAACTAAGGACGATGAACATTAGCCGGTCTCGCTCCATTTGCAGTTCGGCAAGCGAGTGATATTGTTACAACCGATCCTTCGTACTTTTTATGGAGTCAAAAAACATGCGGCTCATTGAAAAAAGGATTCTGAACGATGTGAAAAAGTTCACCATGATAAGCGTTTTGGCCAACTTAACTGACAGATACATAGCTAAATTTCATACGCACGTACAAACAAAATGTCTCGTGTTTTACGAACCTGTACGGTGGGGCCATTTGTTCACTGTCAGTGAGCTTGTCTGGTGTGTTCGTCGACAGCAGTTCGCTGTCAGTACAGCTTCGCATGCGATGTTTCTCGCTCCGGGCCGACGACATACTCTCGATCAACGCTCTACAGTACTTCAGGAAATTCGACTGAAACATGCAGCAATGAAATTGATTAACGAACTTCCACACGACCGCACCACCGCGCCAAATCGAGAACCAGTGCAGATAAGTACTGTGCGAAACATGCTACTTTGTAAACCCATGAAACTCCTCCACCTTATGCAGGCAAACTGCATAAACATTATTTCAGAGCGATGCAAACACCTGTCCCTATTCCCGATTCTGCAAAAGATGAGGAAGAGTCGCCCCACCCATCGCAAAACTAATGTTAACGAAACCAAGTCAGATCTTAAACTTTCAGACTACGATTTCCAAGGATTGAAATGTGATCAATTTTTGTCAACTTTTCCAAATGGCTACAAAAAGCGGTTTTTGTATAACATCCGAACAATGAGAACCTGCACCGATGATAGGAACTACATGCGAATCCACGCTCCCGCCCACTAGACGTGCTTATAAAACAATTCATTTGCGTAAATCTAAACTGTCTTCTACTGGAGTTCTTTCGATCCAATCGGTAGAAAATCCGATTCGACGGAAAGTTCATGCGAGCTTTTAACCTGCTTGAGATGCGGAACTTTTCCTCGGTTTTCTGAAATCATCTAAAACCTGATGTGGTGTATGACTGATGTTACGGCACAATCACATATACTCAATTTCGCATCACGGGAGTGGTTCATTCCTGAGCTGCAACTACCCAACGACCACACCTACTTACATACTTAAAAGCAAAGCGGCAACTCGACTTGCACTGCCAACGTGCCTGCCATTGCGTAAAAAAGAACCCTTAAAAGTAGTTCGCCCACAAGAGCTTTTCATTATCTCTGCGCCGTCCCGGCTACACTGCTGTACCCTCAGTGCGTTGTTCGCTTACACAATTCAGCAAATCGCGATTGTTTGCTTCATTAATTTTGAGGTCTCGAAATGCTGCTCTCATGCGCACAATGTCTTGTCGATGCAGCCTTCAGCAGTTTTGATTTATTCATCTTTCACACAAAAGACAACAAACATCAACGAAACAAATCCAGTGTTTTGCATATTTCTAACATGAAAAAGAGCACTCTGATGTGAGAATATATCTAAGCGAATCCTTACATACCGTTTACTACACTTACAATCCCCTTCATGAACCTCTAACTGCACCCCCACCCTCACCCCTTTACTCTACAACGCTTTTCGATGAAGGGTAATAATCGAAATGACTAGGTGCACATGGTCAGCAAACACTAACCACTACTGTCCATCATCTGTACTATCCACTGATTAAATCAACATCAATCATTGATCTGAATACTTCGCACAAATACCGCAAAAACGCGTGTATTCGACAAACACTGCGATGAGAGGAGAGCAGGCACATACGAAAGAGATCTATGAAAAGTTTATGCGATGAGCAGTAATACAAGAGTTATATCGTCTGGTTTGCCGCCTGGAGCGTCGATGCCATGTTGCGATGCCTTAACGGCAAATGGCGACAAATGTCGTGAGTCGAACGCCAAACGCCTCGCTGTTAACGCTAGCGTATTGCACGCAGCCTGAAAGCTGTCACATTAAGAGTACGAAACGAATTTTTTGTACCTTTTGTGGTTGTTTTGTACTTTTCGGCAGTTCAGCAGCCGTCGAGGTTGAAATTTCGAAACGTCTGGAAAATATGAATAAACAATGCGCACAAAAATAATGAAATGAATAGAATTTTAGAAAGAATCTTTCTGGTGGAGTACTTATCAGAAAGATGAAGAGCCTCACTATCATGTTATCGCTTGAAAGTTTAATAACAATAACGTCTATTTAAAGGAAATAAACCTCCAATCACCAGACAATTTCATTTGGCTCAAATCACTAAGCACAGGCATTTCTATGTTGGCGGGACAGTTCGTAAGGCAGTGAGTTGGGGGTGGGTGGGGAGCAGCGCAGCGGAGGGGACAGGCGCAATACGAGAGGGATGACTGGGGAAGGATGCCATAATCCACGATCTGGGAGGCTAGACAATCGTCACAAATGAAAGAAAAACGTCAAAATAATGAAAAGCACACAGTTGCTAAAGTATTCACTTAGAAGGCAAACGCCTGAGAAAGAAAAAGGAAGCAAAAACATTAAAATGAGAAAAAAGAAAAGTCTCAATCTTGCAGAAATATTTTTAAGGACAAAAAAAAAATCATTCCCGCTGAAGCGACTCCCTTCTTTACGAATGCCCACCCACCCACGCGTGAATTTACCTGGGTCAATGTTTAAATCTTCTCCGACTAAAATAACGTTGTCGTCAAAAATTTCAATTAAAAATAAATTCATACGCTGCTACTGTAATAGCGAGCCTGGCAATCTTTAGCCGCATGAGGAGGCCATACATCATCATCAATTCTTTCACGCGGTTCAAGTTTGACCGCAAGGTTTTGATGCTGAACATTCCAGCCTATTCAAAACGCGTTTGTAATCAACAAATAAATAATTAATTACCTGTATATTGCCCGGTTGAATGTTAGACAATTGCTCAACGATTAGATTTTCTGAAACGTTATCCCACAGCCCATCGGTGGCCAAAACGACGACATCACCACTTTGTAGATCCATACTATTCAACTCAGCCTTCTCTGGTGGATCACCCAAAAAGCCGGCTGCCCCTGCAAATCACAAATTCAAACTCTACATCAGCGTACAAATAACGTCTTTTGAAACGTTCCTTTGTGATTATGCGACCGTAAACTTTTTTTTGTGCTCCCTTCTCTACACCGTTTTCGTTAACAACTGTATAATATAAAATAGCTTCTTTAAGCTAACAAAAAGCAATACACAGCAAAATAGAGGGCAAGGAGACAGAGAATATGAAAAAGAAAGTAAGTACACTGAAATTCAGTGCAATGCTCAAAGAAAGTTTGGAGAGAATTTTCAAACCTCCGCTTTCATAAATGAGAAAATTTAAGGCTTACCAGTACTGTTTCTCGCGAAAAACAATTAGGCAGCGATCTTTCCTACGAGCACATTAAAAACTCAAGCAATCTTATTCTTTGTTATACAGGTGAATGGTAATTTTTTTAAAACATATTTGAAAAGCCTTGCAAACGGAAATTCGTTCAATGCATCAATGATTCAGCAGTGGAACAACTGCTCTAAAATAAAATACTGATAAGCGCTCGATTAACATCGGCTATTGAAGTGATTGCGGCAGCTTAACGATGCAAACGACAAGAATAGACGTATTCGGTGGAGCACATTCCAACTTCTTAAGAGAGTGCAGTTAATGTGATGGCGATTATCCACCAGGCCATCTCTTCAAAAATTAACTGTTTGTTGACTCTGTTTATAGCCGACTTAAATTCTCTCCTCTTCTGATGCTGTCTTGGAAACCGTACAGAAATGACTGTTTCGAAAAGTCGTTCACTTACTTGCGCTATCCGGCAGCAGTGACAGTTGGAAAGGCGCATTGAAATAATGCACCTGCTCACGGCTACGATAAACCACTTCGCCTCTCCTCAAAACGAGGAATCCGGAGTCGCCGAGATTTGCCGAATAAAGCACTTACTTGCGCTATCCGGCAGCAGTGACAGTTGGAAAGGCGCATTGAAATAATGCACCTGCTCACGGCTACGATAAACCACTTCGCCTCTCCTCAAAACGAGGAATCCGGAGTCGCCGAGATTTGCCGAATAAAGCGTGTCCTGGTCTACGATTAGGATACATGCTGTAGATGAACCAATCGGTCTTGGTGGTGCAGACATCGTCTCATATGCATGCGCCAACAAACGGTCCGGTCGACATGGCTCAAATTCACCTGAAAGCACAGTAATTAGAAAATTTTTTAGATGTGCTTATGAGTCACCTTCAACGGCTGGCCCGTATCTCAAAAAAGAGCTTGAATCCTACCTGGATGCAACTGCCGTGGGCGGGACAAGGCGTAGCCAGTGTGAAACAATTCTATAAATTCTAGTACTATTCCCAACTCTCACAAAACACATTTTTCACTGAACTCTTACAAGATAACCATTTGGGAAGCATGAAAATCCGATGATTAGCAATAATGCAACAAACTGGCAAAGAATAATATTGAAAGGACATAACCTTCCATGGGAATCGCAATGAGTAGAGAAGTTGTTTGTGTCGGCACATAACGTATAATGTCACTCCTCCTTAATGTACTGTGAGTAACCCAAAACATGACCATATAAAAGAAAGTATGACTGCGTTCGTCAGATGATATCCTCATGAAAGAAAAGCTCTACTTTTCGCATCCAAAGTGTATCGTTCGCGTTTTACAGCTCTCTGAATGGATGACACTACGACCATCCCTCCCCCAACTGCTCAACACCGTCTCAAGGGCTGCTACTAGAAGGTTATCGTTTGTGTGTACACAGAGGTTGAACAGACAGTATTGACGGATTGCTACCGAAATAAAACTGAGCTACATACAAGGATATTATTTAAATTTGCAAATACTCCACCTAATAAACTGCGAATTCAAACAAAAAAGGTACACTTACCTAACTGAACTAGTTCGGAGCAAATCTTCATAAGCCGGCTGGAAAATTCGGAAGGGTCAATTCCATATCTACGCCATCCACCAACACCATCCGCCACACCTGCAATCCATCCAACCGCTCATTTTATTCCAAAACTCTTCCACTTATAACATGAGTGTTAATATGCAAAACAGCAACTGGTTATGCAATTCAATGAATTAATGTGTGATTTGAAAAAAAAAAGCAATTGAAAATGTAACCACTGATATTTTACTGCTTATCTGATTCTATTACCGCGGCAAAACGTCTCTTTTAACACGCTGTTTCTAACAGCTCCTCGTGTATTCCTCAAATATTGCCATATCAATTTCATTACTATTGTAAGACGAATATTTATAGTTGGACGCCACAAACAATACCTCGGAAATCACACGTCAGAAACTGTCGGACCCTTATTACAGCAAATCGCTTATCCCCTCATTTTTTTCGCCAAATAAAATTTCCTTAAACAATAGTCTTTCGCGAACTGTCCAAACTAGCTCTGTCTAGATTATTGTCCCTGCACCTCACTGGTGCTCTTCTCTTTCATATATTAAAAAAAAACCAGCGCCCATATGCACGTTCATGAGAACCAGTGACCCTAGCAAACTTGGAAAGAAACAGATTAAAAATTCAAGTGATGCGACTTATTGAACGGCCTGTTCAGAAAGTGGGACAGAGATACCGAATCGAAAGGAAATATCAGCTAGTGATATCACGTGTCAAAAAGTATTTGCACATTTTGTGCCGTGCCGTACAAAACTGCAGCATGATCTCATATTTATATCAAAAACAAGCTCGGCGGCACAGCGCCGCACTCATAATGAAAGAGGTGATATTAAGACAGCACTTATACCGTTGTACAAGAAATTGATGTAATTTCTGTACGCGGCCGTACGTTACCACAGCACGTTGAGGATGAATACAGTCCGACGCACTGCGCACTACTATTACGCCACTGTTCGCAAATATAGGCAACATAGCACTCGTGCAAGAGTGGAAGAATTAGTGATATCACTAGGATCGACAGTGCTGACGAAGCATTCCGGTTCAGTGCGATCGTTACTCTTTAAAAGTTGGAGACGGACTGAGTGCCAACGCAGAAGAGGCTTACCAACAACGTGCGTGTTCTTGAATCGTGCAATAAAGCACGCATCATCACCAAAAATACCATGATCGCGAACCATTGATGGACCATTCATCATGTCTTTAGGGAAGCCACAACATGAGGCATGCACATTCCTGGCCGGTGCTGGCTCCGATTTTTGGGTTGAAGTGCTGGACACGTGAGCACATTTCGACACTGAAGGACGACATTCGGAGGGAAGTGGCAGCGACTGGTCGATAACGCCCGCACTGATCACAGCACGCACCACCACTCGCCCACAACTCACCAACATTTTACCACGTATCATCTTCCTTAACCCTCTCTGCTTTAGTCAGTTAACATTCGCAATGCACACCTGCAATACAAAACATCCAATAGGTACAACAAACATTCAGCGAGAAATACGAAAACAAATATGTTAACTTGAAACAAAACTCGCACAGCTATAAAGTTTAAAGCACCACAGAGCGGATAGGATAGGAAGGAAATTATACGGACGGCACGTTAAGAGAGAGGCTATTCTTTTCAGCCACTTTTGAGTGGTGCTTTTAGTGAACAAATTCACCGCCACCTGGATTATATGCACTCGACCTGCGCTCGCCATCCTCTCTATCTGCACGACTTTAATTTCTGCGGTAGCCTTGAAGTGAACGGGAGGAGATGCGGAAGGGTTGGCGCACGAAGAAGACCTATAGAGAGGAGGCGGCTTCCAGAAGCTCGCCTTTTAGTCACTATATTCGGCTCTACAGCGAAATTCAACACCTCCGTACGCCTTTTTGAACAACTGCTCTGCTAAGTTTACAAGCTACGCTGTCCTTTTTAGCTATTTTACAGTCTTACTTAACATTAAGAACGTTATTCTTGGTTTCGTGTTTTAAGAATCTTGAAAGGAAGACACAGATCGAATACGATCGTTGCAACACTGTCAAGCAGCAGAAAAAATGAGGAAGAAAAAGCCATCTCAACTTTTTGCATAGTACCAAATAAGGTTACTGGTTAGCAAGAGACAAAGCGCCGAGGAAACCACAAATGAAAATGGTATTAAACCGACACAGCAGCACATTAGCATCTTATAGAAACCGCCGTTTTATGCGAATTTCAAAATATGCAAAGCACCTAGAACAACGATATATCGGACGAGTGGCAAATGCGGCTGCATGATCGCAAAGCTCCATACTTTGCACTCCTTAAACTATCGCCCCGAACTCACATTAGACAACTCACAAAAAACTGAATCTCTCCTTCGAAAACAGACGTCAACATGGTGCTCTTCTCGAACGCTCTCACCACATTGAACCTTATATAAACGTTTTGACAAAAAATCGTAAAAATAGAACCCTTCCTCAAATGGGGCTTCTCTGCTTAAGACTTAAAACCTAGAAGGAAGTTAATTTCATTTGAGATAATAAACTGGTCCAAACGAACAGTATGATGCAGTTACAAGCGACAGCTCACATACGATAGTACCGCCAAAGAATTCGTTATCTGATAATCATGATCGAAATGAAATGATAAAGCGTAACCGAGACGTTCAGCGTTCAGCACCAAATAACCGAAACAAAAGCAATAAAAATAATTGTGCAGAATCTACCAAGAGTAACAAACGTATCGCAAGTTTCGGCGATGTAATTAGAATTATGCAAATGCGATGCTGACGGAATGCGACCGAGTGCTTACCTTTCTCAATCTCACAACATCCACTCATATACACTAGGTTTATAACCTTTTCTAGTCGCGCTACCGAACCGATAGGCACGCAAATGGAACATGCACAGAGCGGCGAATAGCTGCTCAGCATATGGTGAGACATATCGTATAACATTCGATCAACCAAACTGCCAATTTCAAATTTATACCCCTCAGAAAAGTGCTGAAAGGCCACCTACTCAAAATGATGTTCCCAATCACCGCGAAATTTCGATTTCATCATGATGAATGAGCGCCCAAAACGTGCTCTGAACGACCTCCTTCACAACTTTCATTTCAAGGCTATTCTACCTGGAATGGGTCTCGTGCGAAATCGTTGGAGCACACAACCTTTACAGATTTATAAGCTACTTCCAACCATCTACCTAAAAGCCTTCACTTATTTAGCTTCGTGAATGTTCCCGATTCTTCCATTCGGACCTCGACGGTCATTTCGATCCTCTTTCCTCTCTCTTTATTTATACGCTCCCGTACCCGTCACATTCTTATCACTGTTACCATTTTTATGTAACCAGTTATTTACATTTGCTTTGTTCCCTGCACTACCCTCAGTGGTACATTAGCACGGTTCGCTCGCTCTCTTGCTGTCTTGGGTCTATTTATACTTGAGTCCTTCGCGCAATTTTCGATATTCTTAAATCTGCATAATGAGTCCCCTTCTAAGACACTCCACAAATGCGTAACATCTCAGCGCGCAAGCTCACTAAAACAACAGTAAACTCGAGGCGCTAAGAAACACTGTTCTAATTCAGAGTTCATGTACAACCCAATCAAACCATAGGATCCACAAAAAAGAGACGAACGAAATGAAATCTCCCGAACTCCCGAAAATGCTCGCATCCAATCCGCCAAGTGATATATGTGTACGTACGCTTGTATCGCTGGTCACGGCGCGACGCAGGACGCGCGCGTCTGGTCGCGTGCGGGCGTTATAGCTCTCCTTAGTTAACAACACCCCGCACCACAAGTTGCTAGGCGTGCCAGCGGAATGGTGCGGTATACCCGTTGCGCTGTCCTAGTTAGCGCAGTGCAAGCAATGCTCGGCAATTATACAACGTGCAGCCAAGCAAAAATCTCCTGAACTCGTCTACCGATGCGCACTGCAACGCGATGATCGTGAGACGACATGCTTACCAGATCGCATCCATTTCCCTCGGGTTTTCACGATCGTCTTCCCAAGTTTCTCAATTCCTCATCCAGAAATTCAGAATTCAGACTGTCGGACTGCCCTCAATTCACTATGACGTTTCAATTGCCCCCATCAATATGTGCCCATACGTCGGTCGTAAAATGTGAATCTGAGGCCAGTTATTCACCTAACCGACCTCAACCATTTCACTAGTTTCCAAGCGCCATAACCGATCCATAAATCCATGAATAGTCCCAAATGTTCGCCTCGGGCCCTCGCACTGCTGCAGTCTGTACTCGCTAAACTTCACTACGGAACCTTTCTGCTTCGTGACTTGAAACAACAGCACATATACGTCCGCACCACATACGCACATACATACCCTGAGGTATTATGGGCACATGATGCGTCTTCATAGTGCTCTAGCCTCAGCCCTTCCGGACTACCTCTACAGCGACATCGTGAAGAAAAGTACTTCCTCGCCTCTCTTACTGCTGACTACAAAAACTGGATATGATGTAAAATTCGAGCAGGCAGCCTTTCCTACCAAGAAGGAAAATAAGTGGATCATGACAGGTCCCAAAACGAATGAGCAGGCCCTTAGGTTTTTATAATGTTCTAACTGACGATGAAAATATGCATGTGCATATGGAATGCTGCGAATGCAAAAACGGCCGAGGGGAGAGGCACTAAATCGGGAACTCTTCCGCCCTTTCTCGAAATGATGCAAGGACAATAAACACAAACCTTCGACCGCCAGCTCTTGTGAGGAAAGACGTTATCGTTAACTGCGCCACGCTTACAATTTTTATGCCTTTGCGTCAGCAACATGCTCTTTACAATGTGTATCGGGCTGTTTTCAGTACCTCTTCTAAACAAAAATCCACGTACGGATCGACTGTTCATGATAGATTTTTATCATTGCTCAGTGTCTTAACGACATAATTGTTCCCTCCCCAGTAACCCATATCAAGCCATCTAAATCTCAAGGTACAGTTGTTCAGTTGCTCGACGTGTTACTGACCCAGTCTTCAAAGCTTGTGGAAGAGTAATTCGATGGCGTACTCACTGATGCATATATAGCGATTTCGCTCAACAGAAATAGTAACTGCCTGTTCCGATGACCACAAATAAACAAATAGAGAGCAAAATTGAAAATTTATTTATAACATTCAACGTCAAAAAAATCTGAAACAACATAATAACGTAAATTTGCATAAAGCCATTGCATAGATTCAGTAAAAAGTAAATCAATCTTAACACGTTTTTTTTTGTGCAATGCAAAATTGCAATAGAACGATACACTGCAACAAAGCACATTAGGGCTGCACTGGGCATCTCCACAAAACAAAAAGAAAAATAAAAAACAAGAACATTAACACAAAAGTGGCTGCGTCAAAACCAGATTCTGATGGACTACCGCAAACGTTCATTTCACATCACCTGTTTTTTTCTTTCGGCTCGGAAACTCCAACAACAAAATTCTAAAAGTTCGTACAGATTCCAGTTTTCTAACGCAGCTCGATCAGACATACACGATAAACTTAAGAATTTATTATATCTTCACTCAGTCGACCAGCGATAAATTGTCTACACTAAAAATTCTTTGATGGCATTCAAACTCTTCAAACTCTAATGACTTTCAGACTGTCTATTAATTTTTTAAATTAGAAACTCACCTTCTCCAGTCCGAGAAAAACCTAATGAGCCCTCATCAGAGCCCAGTGCAATAAAATGAGGGAAGGCAGCGTGTGGATGCATTTTTGGCAAAAAAAAAACAACCCAAAACCTTCTCGCTGCCACACACATAGAAAAATGCTGCATATTCTGCAGTCACTCTGTAACGCCAACATTGTGGAGATAAAGTTACTGACAAAGGAAAGACGTAAAGCGATCTTTTCGCAACTCGGCTCGACGCATTCACAAAATTATGGGCATAATTGGCCAATGGCAGATAACTGTGGGCATAAATGTGATGTGAAAAAGTAAGATAAGGTAAGTTATGACCTAACTCTGATGAATAAAATGAACGCAATGATTTTGCACAGCCGAAGCAACCGTGTGAGAGGGGTTACGCAACCGCCGATAAAACTCATTTGCTGCTTGTACGCGGTGATCAGTAGCATAACGCCAAAGACCGACGAATCTGAAAGGATGGATGATTTGATTCGATAGGAGCACTGACCAAACCTTTTAGCACTTCGTGGACCGCCTAAACTGGCTGCAGTTATCTTTCATAAATCAATCAAATGCCGGGACGATTGAAAACAACACTTGATCCTCAAAATTCATTCTCAGTCGCAACGGCTCTAAATTGAGAACGGCACCTCTGATATCTGGATGAGGACAGCACAACACAACTACTCTCACAGGTGTTCTTCCAGCAAGCGTTACATTACTGCCGGACGTAACAACTGCCGAGCTGAGATTTTAAGTAAAGAGGCACATATAAAATCACACGTCGAAATGAGGCACTTATCCAATTATGCATTAACCGAAGTGGACGGTCGCTCGGAGCAGCCACTGTCTTCCGAATTACCGATTATGACCTGAAGACAGCAAAAAAAAAACAACCCAAAACCTTCTCGCTGCCACACACATAGAAAAATGCTGCATATTCTGCAGTCACTCTGTAACGCCAACATTGTGGAGATAAAGTTACTGACAAAGGAAAGACGTAAAGCGATCTTTTCGCAACTCGGCTCGACGCATTCACAAAATTATGGGCATAATTGGCCAATGGCAGATAACTGTGGGCATAAATGTGATGTGAAAAAGTAAGATAAGGTAAGTTATGACCTAACTCTGATGAATAAAATGAACGCAATGATTTTGCACAGCCGAAGCAACCGTGTGAGAGGGGTTACGCAACCGCCGATAAAACTCATTTGCTGCTTGTACGCGGTGATCAGTAGCATAACGCCAAAGACCGACGAATCTGAAAGGATGGATGATTTGATTCGATAGGAGCACTGACCAAACCTTTTAGCACTTCGTGGACCGCCTAAACTGGCTGCAGTTATCTTTCATAAATCAATCAAATGCCGGGACGATTGAAAACAACACTTGATCCTCAAAATTCATTCTCAGTCGCAACGGCTCTAAATTGAGAACGGCACCTCTGATATCTGGATGAGGACAGCACAACACAACTACTCTCACAGGTGTTCTTCCAGCAAGCGTTACATTACTGCCGGACGTAACAACTGCCGAGCTGAGATTTTAAGTAAAGAGGCACATATAAAATCACACGTCGAAATGAGGCACTTATCCAATTATGCATTAACCGAAGTGGACGGTCGCTCGGAGCAGCCACTGTCTTCCGAATTACCGATTATGACCTGAAGACAAAAAAAAAAACATCATACGTGTTCTTCGAGGAGGAATAACAACACAAAACCGGAAATCTAAATTTAAAAGTGCCTGAATGTGGTTTGACGGCTGCTCGAACAACTTAAACCACCCATTAATTGTCGCGAATCTCTGCAGCCATTTAAAAAATGGCAATGTTTTAGCATCGTCGTTTTTAAAACATCTTTGCCAGAAAATGTTTCGCATGCGCCTACGACCATTTCGGCTGTTCGAAGAGCTCTTTGTGAGTAGAACGCGACCGACTATCACTCACAACGTTTTCGGTTCAAGATCATTCTACGCTCACCGTTTCGTTGAAGTGGATAACGCAACAAATAATCTAGTGCGATTCAGATACCGACCGCAGTATCCGTGCTCGGCAATACAACAGTCGTTAGAAGCCGAACAACAATGGGACACTCTTAGACAAGAAAACTTCAAAAGTCGTATGCGCTCAGTAAAACTGCGTCCGCACGCGATCTTCCCCCCTAATTTTTACTAGCCACACATAACTTTTGGTAACTGTACGGCCTCTATGTGACAGCCGTCTTTTTTTTTAAACTGAACATGAAAGCAAGGAAATGACTTTTTGGTTATTTTCTACACACCACGTTTTCATTTCATTGCTTTAAATCGGAAACGATTCCGGCTAATATTCTATCGACTAATCCTTCAAATTAATTTACGCCAATATGTTCCTTCGCCTCCAGCAGCCTATGTTTGACCAAACCTTCCCCATGAAATATATTACACCTCTCTTTTGAAAACCACAACTGGAATGATCAGTAAATTTTGTTTAGCAATCAGTAAAAACCGTCAAATCTTTGACTATAAAGCGAACCGAATTGCTTCTACCAAAATGAAGGCAACAGCTAAACATGACTATTGGTTATGAAGTGGTCATTCCAAATGTGGTGCGACATATTCTTGCTGCATCCCTAAACATCAGTCTTAAACATTTGCTACAAAAAATCAATTTAAAAAAACCTTGATGGCCCTGCTGCCATGTTTCATCCACTGCACACGCAAAGATGCTGCCTTATCGTTCCGGGCTCGTTCACGTTGACGCTGCTGCATTCGCTCGCGAATCACCGCAGACGGAGCGAACGCATTCACCAATACGGTAATGATCAGCCTTAAACAATTTCTCAACTTCATTCTGGAACTTGCATATTGCTTATTCCGTTATCGCCGAAGGTACAGTCCTTCCTACCTTGGTGCGAGTGCGATGGCAGTAGATAGCAGTACAACGAGCCAGAACCGGATGTCACAAACGGCGAAATCGGCCACCATAACTGGCGGATCCTTCACGTTAAACGAAGGCGATACAATGGCGTTGTAGATAAGCGCAAACGCAAAATATGCACCCATCGAAAGCACCAATGAAAGCAACACTGCTGATGTCTGCAATCTGCTCACTCGATTATGTCATATGGCACTGCATCGAAGTGGAAAGACGATTGCTAAGCGACACAATTTCATTTCGAGAATGTAACTTTGATTGCTATCATGTATCGCAATGCATGTTAATCGAACATGACACACTGATGTAGTACAGGTGGCTGGCATAAAACCACTCTTGCTGTTGGCCTGAACAGAAGAGCGCAGAAGCAAACTGTGGTCCAGTATGGCTACCATCTCCGACTTCCTCCCTCTCCCCCCCCCTCGTTACGAAAAAAAGACAAAAAAAAACAAAAACAAAAAAGCGATCTTTTCTTTAGTGTTCATGAATCGTTTGATAGCGTGTCAATGAGTTGATCAATATGAAAATTAGCGGCCCCAACTGATAAAGTATATGCAGATCAGTGGAAAGACGCACGAGTGGAAAATCAGGCGCATCTATTGGCCTACATGACCAATAATTGAAGAAGCGTACACAAATCCTATCAGTGCTTTCGTGGAGGGGAACAGCGAGCGGACCCAAAATGTAAAAAATCCGCCTCGCCCTTTCCGGGCACCATTTATAACTAGCGCCTCCTACGGGTGCGCAAAAATTCGGAAATGCACCGAAGATTCGTATTTTAAAAAAACGGTGAGACGCGATAGCGTGCGTAGATTTAGCATAATGGCGAATAAAGATCGCCTCCCACATAAAGCTTCTTTTATCACAGGCACAGTTCCGGCTGATCTTTAAATAACTCTGCACTCTTTAACATCTCAGACAACATGCATGAAGACATCTTCTTATAAAGTCAACAATTCGTATAGAATGGGCGAGCGAACGAGAACTGCTGTACCTATCAACTTCGCGCCCTTAAATTTCCAACTGCTCTTGGGCCACAAATTAGGCTTAAACAATAGTATAGCCTCCGAAAAGTTCTACTTCTCTTTGTAATCGTTTGGAGAGAAAATAAGAACGCGATCGCTCTTAACAGTTACGAGTTCAATGTTTTCGCTTACGCAATACCCAGTACGCTCCTTCCCCACATCAGTAATTCAGCACATGTTGTGAAAGCTCACTATATTTTTCGGAAAACATGACGCACGTAATGCAGAGAACGCTATTCTTGGACAAAGCGAATGCGCGCTATGAAACAGGCATGAGACGCATTTGGGCAATTCACCTATCAAACGAGTCGGTTTTTATTCGTAAAAATCAATTCTTAAAGAATCGTTCTTCTTCGACCCGATCGGTCGAATATGCAATCCTATCGGTAAAGAAATGTATGCGAATTTGTCGCCTCTTCAACAGCGCGAAAAATTTGTTAAACTGGTTTGAAGACAGGAGAAGCACATCGACCTAGAATGTAAATTATAACGACCAAATTTTATAAGTAGCTTATAGGCTGCGAGTTTCAGCTGCTGGGTAGACGAACAGAAACAAGCATACATAAGTAAACGCATGTACGACACTTCCGCAATACGTTTTGCAAACTGAAAAGTTGTCAAAGCACATTATAATGCCGATGCCACCTCATCCTTTACGAATAGTTCTTTTTAAAGATTCGAAAGTTCCCCAGCGCAATACAATGTGACGATATGGCGCTGCTACAAAAAGCTAAATTTTTAAACGCAACAATGAGGAAACAAAAACGACAATAATAGGATGGGGAAAAAGGATAATAATATCCAGAAAAGAAAAACTCACCCAAAGGTGAACGAAAATTGCGAAATGAAAACTGTTAACGAACAGCAATTGTGTGCACAGCACAAAACCAAACTTCCATACGTCGCAGTCCGTATCCGCAAATACCTTCAATTTAATACATAGTTGTCCAAGAAACTCTATTCAAGCAATTGTCGTTACCGCAAAAAAAAGAGTATTAGCTAGAATCAAATGTTAAGACTGCAATGAATTTCACATCCTTTACGAATAGTTCTTTTTAAAGATTCGAAAGTTCCCCAGCGCAATACAATGTGACGATATGGCGCTGCTACAAAAAGCTAAATTTTTAAACGCAACAATGAGGAAACAAAAACGACAATAATAGGATGGGGAAAAAGGATAATAATATCCAGAAAAGAAAAACTCACCCAAAGGTGAACGAAAATTGCGAAATGAAAACTGTTAACGAACAGCAATTGTGTGCACAGCACAAAACCAAACTTCCATACGTCGCAGTCCGTATCCGCAAATACCTTCAATTTAATACTTAGTTGTTCAAGAAACTCTATTCAAGCAATTGTCGTTACCGCAAAAAAAAAGAGTATTAGCTAGAATCAAATGTTAAGACTGCAATGAATTTCAGTGAGAATTCCATTTTTGTTACTCTGTTATCAGATAAACTCAATAGTTGACGGATACGGCTTTTGAGTCGTTAGCAGTAGTGCACTCTCATAGATTCATTATTTTAATGATGACTGATGACTAAACTTCAGCCAGTCATGTGCGACATAAAAAGTGGTGAAATCTTTCAAATCCAAAACTTCAGCAGCATTTGTAATTAAAATCTTTTTTGAAAATATGGGGTTGAACTTTGCATCACCTACCGACTACTTAACCAACAAATCCAACCTTTTGCCACTTTATTTTTTTTTGTAGGATGGATAATATATATTTTTTTCGATTTCAAATTTTTTTTGGGATTTCAAACAAAAATAATGGACGATTTCAAACATTTTTTTCCGACTAACAGTGCCGTATGTCGTAGAGGGATGGACGACACGTGCGTCTCCCACCTCTTCGCTTTCCCCTTTTCCCCCTCCCCTCTCCCCTCCTAAACAAGTCCAGCGCTAACATGCTGTACTCTCCTGCAATTTTACCCTCACTGCTCCTTTCGATAACAGTATTTTAAAAAACTGCCATCATCTTTGACGAACAAAACGCAAAATAAACCGACCATATGTGCAGTAAAATAGATAGCAGCACTCTGCCAAAGAGCATCCAACATATTCAACCAGAACGAATACCAACAATATAGCTGAAAACCAACCAACTCTTTTGTTTGATTCCGAACAAATGCCAACAAACTGCCCATTCTAACGACGGCACTCAGCAGAAATATGGAACAGTGTAGCAATATCGAATAGCAATGCATGATATTAAAAACAGATGTGTATGTTATTAAAATGTACTGGAATGATACTGGAAAAGGACATGCACCATAATAAAATGTACAAGAACCCCCCCCCACCCCCCTCTTTTGAAATGGGAAGCTTCAGCAAAGTGTAATATCGTGCACGTCCCAGTTGTAAACAACAATATCTATTTCATATATTTAAGATCTTGGCTTTAAAGAACACACTGTAGCATACAATAAAAAGGATGAAGAATATGAACAACAAGCTTTACTGGAAGGTGCTATTCAGTGAAATGACTTTGCCAAACAGATGTCTAAAACTGTATATAAATAGAGATGGAACAACGAAGTTACCTAAATATACCATACCGAACGAAAATTTCATCTCTTCGGCGCCCCAACCAGTAATGTTCTTTTGTTGTTTTCTAAACTCAACTATTCTGCTCCAATCTCTCCTCAGGTCAAATTCTGAATTATAGACACTGTTCTTTTCTCAAAGAAATAAACTGTTGTACGGTTTCTCTAAATGAAATCGAATAATACTACGGTGTTCCATACTTCCTGGTCCATTCCCAAACATTCCTGCTGTACTCGATATCACAGAACAGAATAGTATATTATAAGTGGCATGGAAAATATCTACGATCAAAGCTGATCAAAAAACCTCCAAACAAAATTCTAAGAAACTTCACGGATAATGTTGCGTTCAAATTTTAAGAAAAAAAGTCGTTAAAAACCCAACAGTATTACCCTACCTTGGAGCATCTTCCTTGAGCGTATAGGGCAGGTATTTGAAGAAGTAATTCGGCGGATGCGTCCTGATCGGCCATTCCAAATAACAACGACGGTACTAAAACAATAAAGAGTCGTTAGGTAATACTTCACGTAATAATGGAAAAACACAACAATGATTCTTAAAAACCAAAGAGAAAGTAAAACGATGTTTCCGCAATCTGACGATAATATGTGCAACAAAATCTTCACCTTTGAAGACATCCGACTATCGAACTATCGCTCAATCGGAGAAAAAAATCCAAAAGGTGATCTTTCAATTTTAATAACGCCGTTAATGTTCAAGAGATCCTCTCAAAATTACATGTATAAATTACTAATCATAATGAAGTAAAGTAATGAACATAGCACTGCTTGTTAGTCATTACTTTACAGGTCACATGATTAACAAACGAATGATGCCGCATGGTAGAGGCCTATGGCCGAAGACAGGCAGCTCGAATCATATCGGGTACAGTCGCACCGAGCGGATAAAGCGTAGCTAATGTAAAACATTATTTCTGGTATAACAGCATTGCTCTTTGCATGCAAACGCAAAAAGATCGTTAGTACTCTTAAAATCTAAGCAATCCATTGCGTTTCTTCTCATTCTTTTTCTTCCCTTCTTTCAACGCTATCAAAGACGTAACAGCCAAATATCGCTTTAAGTTGTTGCAACTAACTGCTCCCAATACAAAAAGCACTTGCCAGAAGTAAAAAGGAGGTTATAAACCATGAGGTAAATCGGATCAATGGGTACTTGTGCGCTAAAACCGTTGAACATCTGACACCAGAACAATACGAATACGAACAGCTGAAAACGAGTAAATTACTAATGCATAACAACGTTTCAATATCAAAACTATCGCAATAACAAAAATAAAGAGGGTCGGTGAATGAATGAACAGAGCAACACATGACAGCAAACCGCTCTTATAATCTGTTCTAGATCCCGCTCAATTTTGTCGGCCTTTAAGCCATCATAATCAACCTTACTGAACGGACAAACATCGCATTACTTACAAATGCAACCATTACGTGCCTTTAGGCATACTGCTTTCAGTAATGAGAGGCATAAGCCAAACGTTAAGCGAAAAATATGTAGACTGGAAACAAGAAGGAATTACTAGTACTCTAAAGAGTTATGATTAACAGAAAAATGGCACAAATTTTAAAAGATGACTTAATTCACATAAAAGAAACGAACCGCGTTCTTATAGAAAAAATAAAGAATGATCAGCGCAAGTCGATAATAACACCAATGGCCATGCACCAGCAACAAGCGACTTAAAAAGCGAAAACGAGCTAATGCAAAATCCGAAGCCATCACTGCCTGCAAATCGCATCACAAATACAGTTCACCACTGCTTCCAAGAGACAGTTCTGTGGTCAAAGTAAGCCAATGCGGTCAGCAGCATTTCCACATTAAATATATTTGCCTGAATATCGGTACTACTGGATATGAAGCAATCTGTGAAATATAAATGCCTAAAAATAAATCGCATATTTTCAAAGTATGTAAGATTCAAAAAAGTCTTAGTCAGGCATATATGGGACATCAGCTCTGATCAACCCGAATATATAAAAGATCCACTTAGGGCAGTGATGCATCGTAATTCCAAGTACACAAATGGGTAAATGAGTAAACAATACAAGCAAAATTCAGTCAGAGAAGCGAAAGTGGAAAACGACGATACTCTAAAACCGTTTAAATCATTCCATGCATCCAAACCGCTCCTACAGTTTCTCATAAATCTTTTCATGAGAGCGTAATTTTGGTTAACCGTATAGCCTTCTGTGGTGCAGCTGCAAGCAGAACGGATGGATAAGTTAGATTCACACGAGAAAACAACGAACTGTAATAAATGGGCATCATCGGCTTGATCCCATCAACTTACGGAAAATATTTTATTAGATCAGAGTGTGTAGCTTTTAAACGAATCATTTACAACCGCCAACCTGAAGCTTTCTGAGCGAAGATCGAAACTGTGCGGTCAAGGGATTGAATGAGATTTAGAAAGACAATTTTAAATTAATTCTGAGCTGATTTTCGCTGATCACAATGCAGATCACTTGCCCATCTATTCTAGAATGAATTAGTATACTTCTATAAAATCGACATTTCTAAAGCATCCTAAAAGTGAGCACAACGGCCACAAAGCCAAACCGCTAAAGCAAGCCGGTATCAGAGGTCTCATATATCCAGCGAAATGATCACACTAATCCGCTCCCTTTCGACCATTCCCGCTTGCAATATAACCGTTCAAAGAAACAACGACAACAGTATTTAGTGGCGTCTTTTAAAATATGTTAGCCAGAAAGGCATCTGCTTCGACTTATTGAATCGACACTTCGAAACGAAAAGAAAAAAAAATGGAAAGGCCCAGAAACAAAAAAAATAGCACGCAACAGCTGACAAAAAAGAAAGTAGATCATTACCTCAAGTTCGTTCGAGTTATGTTATTTCACGACATTGTACCGGCAATCAATGTTTAGGTTCCAGATTCAAACTGCTGAGCTATCCCAAATGAAACGTTAGGTAATCAAAATTCTTGCGAATCTTTTAAGCGGGGCCCCTTTCCTTCCAAAAAAAAGTCCAGGTTTTTTGAATAATTAAGCATGCACCGATGCTGGGCTCAATCGATTAGATAGTTTGAATAGAAAGGGAGGATTCAAGTGAGGCAATACGACAAAATAATCGACGAAATGACAGACGACGACTAAATAAGTGTAATACAGGAGAAAAGCATAAACTAGAGCTGCAGAAACGAAACATTATTAGGGTTCACACATATCAGCTAACCACTTGCAACATCATTGCCTCAGCACTCTCCCTTCTTTCCCCGTTCCCTTCAATTTCTGCTAGTCTCAATATGATTCTGAGTTGGGACTCGAAATAACATAATGAAAGTTGCAGAAAGGAAAGGAGACATGAAAATGGAGAAAACTGGCCCCCTCCCTGCTCCTTTCCTCTGATAGAGGGCGCAGAATTTGAGACTCAAATTTCAAAATCCATGGAATCATTCTTACAACGCATGGTGTTATTCGCACTTCTATAGACCATGCAGCTGCGCTCAAGTTGGGCGCGTTGGAAAGCTATAAACAGTATAACCACTGTGCTAAAAAGTGCCAGTACTTTTTGTGTTATATTGTCTCAATATGATTCTAAGCAATTGTACGGCGCTATACAACGGCATAATGCCGACTCACACCACTTTCGAGAAAGTGAGAAGTGGTAGAGAGAGATTTAATTTGTATTACTGCACAATAAACTACACTTTTGTGCTACGCTACACAACTATGGCGTAGAACAATATTCACACCAAAAGAGCTAGGAAATATAATCGAGAATTCATCACACTTTTTGGTGTTAAAATCAAAAAGTGGCACAACAAAATCGCAGGCTGTGAAGCGTTCTTTCCAAGAACGCGATGTCTGGGCTTCCATAATTGGCACTTATGAACGACCGTTGGCACAAGTAGTTAAAGGAAGGGACAGCAGAAGCAACGAGATGGGAGAGGATTGTTAAGGAGACCGGTAGATCTAATACGAGGGGATGAGAGGGAGGGAACAAAAATTGTTCTTCTTTCTTTAAAATTGAAAAAAAAAACGAAACAAAAAGAAAGAAAAAAATTGAGAGGGAACCTCCTCCCCTTCCCTCCCTCCATAACTCCCCCCAGAAGGAGGCGGGCACCAGACATAGGGAACAGAGAGCAGAATAAAAAAGGAAGAAAAATTTAAACAAAACCAACTCAGCTGAAAACCGGGTGCACACTCCGCTTTGCCGTCACCGATGTCACCTGAGTTCGCAAATACTTCGAGAAAAAAAGGAATGTTATAAGCTCATCAATGATCATGCTGTGGTTCCTTCGAAGGGAACACAGGAGGGAGGCAGGGAGGGCGAAAAGTTGGCGGTGTGCAAAGGTGGAACAATAAGCAATACCTACCTGCATACCCTCCTGACCAGAGATGCCAATTCCGACATCGGCGCATTGTATCATCGACACATCGTTGGCACCATCCCCGATTGCGAGCACTTTTCCTTTTAGCTGCTCTTTGACAAGCTTCACCACTGATGCCTTTTGCAGAGGGGTAGCGCGACAACACAACACCGAATTACTCCTAAAGTTGCGAACGAATTAATTCTCAAATTAGTACCAATTAGCAGCTAATTAACTCTTAGTAGGCCACTAACTCTGAACGAAGCACTAATCAACTATCTCTTCTATAAACACGCCCGTACGCAAGGCAGCACGAGTACAAAAGACGTTCTCTCATGCATGTAAAAATTTCTTAGGTAATAAGAGGTTAGCAGCTGCCACACCCAATAAAGAGCCATCATTTACTCGAAGGCAATTCAATTTCAAAATTTCGTCATTTTTCGCTGCATGCCTTAGTCAGAAACCTAAGTTTGGTCTTCAAAACAAGCAAAATGCCTCGTAAGAAACTCCAGATCAACAATTGAATCCTAAGACAACAAACACCGATAGCGAACGCCTTTCACAAAAGCTGTATGACTACTTTGACCAAACAGGTGGCCGAAGATGAAATAATATGGAACCCTCTTCCCCTCGTTCTTCCTTCCACCTCTCTCCCCGTGTCTCTTAATAAGCCAAAAAATGTGCTAGCAAAAAAGTTGTGCTCCCCCTCCCTGCTCCTTTCCTCTGATAGAGGGCGCAGAATTTGAGACTCAAATTTCAAAATCCATGGAATCATTCTTACAACGCATGGTGTTATTCGCACTTCTATAGAACATGCAGCTGCGCTCAAGTTGGGCGCGTTGGAAAGCTATAAACAGTATAACCACTGTGCTAAAAAGTGCCAGTACTTTTTGTGTTATATTGTCTCAATATGATTCTGAGCAATTGTACGGCGCTATACAACGGCATAATGCCGACTCACACCACTTTCGAGAAAGTGAGAAGTGGTAGAGAGAGATTTAATTTGTATTACTGCACAATAAACTACACTTTTGTGCTACGCTACACAACTATGGCGTAGAACAATATTCACACCAAAAGAGCTAGGAAATATAATCGAGAATTCATCACACTTTTTGGTGTTAAAATCAAAAAGTGGCACAACAAAATCGCAGGCTGTGAAGCGTTCTTTCCAAGAACGCGATGTCTGGGCTTCCATAATTGGCACTTATGAACGACCGTTGGCACAAGTAGTTAAAGGAAGGGACAGCAGAAGCAACGAGATGGGAGAGGATTGTTAAGGAGACCGGTAGATCTAATACGAGGGGATGAGAGGGAGGGAACAAAAATTGTTCTTCTTTCTTTAAAATTGAAAAAAAAAAACGAAACAAAAAGAAAGAAAAAAATTGAGAGGGAACCTCCTCCCCTTCCCTCCCTCCATAACTCCCCCCAGAAGGAGGCGGGCACCAGACATAGGGAACAGAGAGCAGAATAAAAAAGGAAGAAAAATTTAAACAAAACCAACTCAGCTGAAAACCGGGTGCACACTCCGCTTTGCCGTCACCGATGTCACCTGAGTTCGCAAATACTTCGAGAAAAAAAGGAATGTTATAAGCTCATCAATGATCATGCTGTGGTTCCTTCGAAGGGAACACAGGAGGGAGGCAGGGAGGGCGAAAAGTTGGCGGTGTGCAAAGGTGGAACAATAAGCAATACCTACCTGCATACCCTCCTGACCAGAGATGCCAATTCCGACATCGGCGCATTGTATCATCGACACATCGTTGGCACCATCCCCGATTGCGAGCACTTTTCCTTTTAGCTGCTCTTTGACAAGCTTCACCACTGATGCCTTTTGCAGAGGGGTAGCGCGACAACACAACACCGAATTACTCCTAAAGTTGCGAACGAATTAATTCTCAAATTAGTACCAATTAGCAGCTAATTAACTCCTTAGTAGGCCACTAACTCTGAACGAAGCACTAATCAACTATCTCTTCTATAAACACGCCCGTACGCAAGGCAGCACGAGTACAAAAGACGTTCTCTCATGCATGTAAAAATTTCTTAGGTAATAAGAGGTTAGCAGCTGCCACACCCAATAAAGAGCCATCATTTACTCGAAGGCAATTCAATTTCAAAATTTCGTCATTTTTCGCTGCATGCCTTAGTCAGAAACCTAAGTTTGGTCTTCAAAACAAGCAAAATGCCTCGTAAGAAACTCCAGATCAACAATTGAATCCTAAGACAACAAACACCGATAGCGAACGCCTTTCACAAAAGCTGTATGACTACTTTGACCAAACAGGTGGCCGAAGATGAAATAATATGGAACCCTCTTCCCCTCGTTCTTCCTTCCACCTCTCTCCCCGTGTCTCTTAATAAGCCAAAAAATGTGCTAGCAAAAAAGTTGTGCATTGCTTTTACGAAGCACCGGACATGCGCATTCCTCCCACTCAAGACCATGAAAATTCTTGGCTGCTTCTCTTCTACTATGCAACTGGACGCTACTTCCGGACAAGAGAAAAGGGAAGGAGGCTTGTCGAGGAATGACGCGGTCTGAAGTAAGAAGTAAAGGAGGAGAAGGGGGAGAGTTCGTGAAAGCTCAAGGCTCATTATGACGCATCGGTTTGCCAATGCACGCAACGTATGAGGCCACATCATCTAGCACTCGGCGTCTTTAAAACGACTGTGTGAATGCTTTCTGCGCACTTACGAGGATCGTCTTGGTTGCTCAAGTGGCCTTAAAACACAAAGTTAACGACATAAGCAAAATAAGGTGAATCTAAACGGCAAAATAAACAATCAAACAAATTCACGAAAAAATTATTAGAATAAACGAACTTTTCAACGATTCTGAGGAATTTGTTGAGATTCGAAGGAAGAAGGCAGAACGCTAACGTTGCTCCGCTAACAACAATACCAAATTGTGCGTGTTCGGAGTTGGTGGGAACGGTCGAGGACAGAAGAGCACTACGCGAACCATCGACGCTTGGGGGAGGGAATCGCCGCGTTAGTGACGATATCCTTCCTTCCGGAAAGACGTTCGCCCCCCTCCACATCCTATCGTACATCAGATCCAGCATCTCGCCTGTATCTGACTCACTACGCGCACTCAACTGCATCAACTCCATCGAAGGGGAAAACAACCGAAAAAAAAACAACGATAACATTTAGACTCATGTAAAATATGCAGCACATAAAGCGCATCATCTCGCCTGTATCTGACTCACTACGCGCACTCAACTGCATCAACTCCATCGAAGGGGAAAACAACCGAAAAAAAAAACAACGATAAAATTTAGACTCATGTAAAATATGCAGCACATAAAGCGCATGATGACTGTCCAGCAAATATAGTAAGCAATAATACTTTACTGGCGAGCACCAGTTTTGCAATAACGACATCATCGTATCCCTTGGTATCACTGTATATTCTGCACACTTCTGATAATAAGGCGAAGAAAGACCGTTAATGCACAAATGGTGTTCATCGACAACTACATTACTCCACACTTAGGATGTTGTTACTTTTCGTTCACCATGTATGCACAACTACCTGTACAGCGTACAGCATTTGTACAGAGAGGTCATTTGCTCTCCCAATTTCCGGCGTTCTCGTATTTTTCTCATTTTGGCCAAAAAGCTGATATATTGCCTGCTTTATGAATTAAAGCTACAAATATTTCCTCTTTTTCCTTCTAACCCTCCCTAATTTCACTGCTTATTCCAGTTTGCTTCTAATATGTGGTGGACGAAAAGTAACAACATCCTAAGTATGCAATATTCCAGGTTGCTAGTACGCTGTTTCCAAAATGCAACTCCTCTAGTGTATACTCTTGTCGAAACAGCAGCGCTAGAAATGCTCAGGGACTCCTTACAATACAATGTGCTCCTCTCGACGCAAAAAAAAAGGAAGGTTACGAAAATAAAGTGCTACAGACAAATATATAGACGTGCGCCAAGGCACTTCAAATTCGGTAAACAGCAGCGCTAGAAATGCTCAGGGACTCCTTACAATACAATGTGCTCCTCTCGACGCAAAAAAAAGGAAGGTTACGAAAATAAAGTGCTACATACAAATATAAAGACGTGCGCCAAGGCACTTCAAATTCGGCTATTTCCCGCTTGGTAAGGGCAAAAAAAAAAAAAAATACTATCACCTCGAATAAATCCCTTTTTTCGAATAAATTCATTCGCCCCGCAGCCTCCCTCCCCCCTTCCCCTCATTTACCCCATCTGCTAAACATATTACGAAATTCTGTGGGTTTCCACAACGAAAACGCCATTTGCCAAAAGCTGAGACAAATAGTCTTCTCCCATCACATAGCTCACTTCGAGAAGGATGTGAATATCATAATCACACGGGCTTTATCCGAGGTAAAGAACAAATTAATATAATATCATTTAAATACAACAAACTCAAGCAAAGTCTATTTCCACACAAAACATAAGATTTCCTTTTTTTGTTTCCAAAACAACAAATTCACATGTGCGCTCGTTGAAATACAACGAAACTGACCAATTTCCACAGAGTATACTCGTGTTCGGTTAAGAAACGTTTGCACAGGCAAAGCGTACGAAGACCATAGCTTGCATAAAGTGATATGTATTCTTCCGCTTTGCAAACGATTTTCGCACCTCGGCTTGATGTTCTGAACCTGTAATGATGAGTCATTCACTGATTCATGCATATACAATGCCCAAATGACAGTTCGTATATCAAGCATAATTCGGTAGCATGATAAATCTAAAAACCACATGTTCTTTAATAACATTTACATCAACCTTTGAATCCAACGTATGTGGGTAGGAAATGGGAAATGAATCCAATGTATATCGGTAGGAAATGGGAAACGTTAAAAACATAGAAAGTTCTCGACTCATTTAAGACTGCATATGATTCGACAGATACGTTTTCGAATAGAAGGCTAGTGAAACATCGCAGCAAATTTGGATGGCTTATTGCTGACCTGCAACGCCCATTTGTCGGCGTGTTTTAATGGCTAGCGCACAAAAGCGACGGAAGAAGGAACGAAAATATACTAAAAAGCTCCCCCTATCTTTTGAATTACCAAATCCCTGACAATGGGAAAGATATCAGACACCACAGTGAAACCACATAATATGGTGCAATAAAAAGGAACGGACGAGGCACACTACCCCCTACTACAGTGAGTGGAGAGAGATGATAGGTATGGAGATTTGGGCTGAGCGAGATGAACTTACGAAGTCCCTGCACCCCTTCGCCTTATACTTGCCATCACATTTCACACATTAATTACCAGATGAAGTAAAATGATAAAGGGAAATCAAACCGCTCTGAAATGACCGGAAAGATGGCTGAATCGGCGCCTTTGCAATAAACGACCACACGACCCATACGATCCCTCACGATAACCGACATTCGCTTACGATCAGAATCGAACGGAAGTACGTGCAACACCTGTAACCCATAACGAGGTGCAAAATGATGAAAATAATTTGTTGCAAGATATTCCTCTAATGAAATACGCTAAGCAACTAACTGATGGAGTAGGCATCAAGGTCACAAGATGAGCAAGGGAAGCGGGTGAAGAGCGGAAGAGAGAAAGGAGGAATGGAGGGATGAAGGTGCTTGGAAGTCTTCCGCTTGACGACAGTGGAAATTTCAAAATCATAAAAAACATTTCATGAGAAAGTTCGGCAGCCGAATCGAAGAAGTTTCTCTAAATCAGAGGTTTTTTCTTGGTCATTTGCTGAGACAGGTACTGCTGAGAGATGCCTGGTATTACTAGATAATTCTTTTGTGAGATGTATTATCAGTTGCATGAATCATTCGTTACAAAGAAATCGCCTCTAGCGATAGAATGCACCTTATACTTGAGGATGTATCCATGCGGAGCGAGCTGTATGAGTGTGAAACGAAGATGCCGACTACAAAGACGCACTCCATAATCAGAAGCCGCCTCTACGAGAGCTAGCTCGTCAGGAGATTCAGCCTCGTAGATTGGATTCTGCACCACTTCACCTTCCAAGTGCTCTTCCGATGGCGTCGATTTCTTGAACCTACAACTGCCACCTTGAACTACTAAAATCATTATCTTCTCAAAAGCAGTAAACTTACTAAGGTAGCAATGCTCGAACAAAATTTGTCGCGTATACCAACCCAGCATTATTTAATTACACACTCATCTGTGACTTCAATGTGGTGAACTGTAAAAACGCGCTATGCTTTGCGGCGCCGTGGCACTTTAATGCACATTTTCCAGTCTAGACGTGCACTTGAGCTGCGACATGCACGTCTTATGCAAGCGTCTATCGACAAAAAATAACGCACACTGAAATAGCGCGCTTTTATACTTCAATGTTTCACTCTTGCAGACGATTGCAAACAATGCAAAAAAGAAAAAAAAAACTACCAAGCGTTCTCTGTAGAAGCAAATTTCATTAATTCGGAATTCACAAATATGTTTTAGTTTTTCGGATATTGATTGAAGCACTAAGCAATCTCGCGTTGCCGCTAAATGCCATATAACTCCAAGGGGATCTCTTACCAAGCAACACGACAGTTTCAACTAAGCAATTATTGGCCATACACTAAGCAATACACAATATCCCTTTGGGCATAATCTATTCGTTGAATCGAATCAAGCCCGCACATGAAGATAAACAACTCCTTTCCCATCATCTCCATCGATAAGTGTCTAATCAACATATAAATATAAACTTTTCAAAACTGAACAACCTTCGAAATGATACAGCTACTAGCAGTGCTAAACAAATGCATATATTTGTCATAATAACATAAAATTTTCGTAAACAAATAAGTTTTGACGTGAAAAGTTTTGCCCCCAGTGCGTCACGAAAAATAGCCCACTGAATAAACCTCACTTTCGAAGGATGGTGAACAACGGAAGCCTTGGAGTGTCATATAATTACACCTACGGATTTCGATGCTAGTGTATAAAACCAACCTCAGCAATGGACTCAACTTGAATCCTTTCATGTGTAGTTTGCTGAAGTTGAGAGAAAGCAGTTTCGACGAAGAGATTCGAAACACATCGGATCCGAGTAAATGCCCCAGCATCATCAGTGAATGTTCGCTACTCGAATGCGACATAGATGCAGTGGAGAGATGATCTGCTACAGATGTTGAATGGCCTGTCCCTGAAGTCGTCATTTCAGATTCGCATATCGACGCTTCTGCGTGTTCTTCCGCAGCTCTCTTTTCGTCTTCATTCGTAGCCGGTCTGCTGTCGCATTCGACATCGGCCCCGTCCATTTCAGAGCTTGGAATACCTAATCCATCACCATTATTATGTAATACTTCGGCGTCCTCAACCTCAGCGACCGATTTTTCCACCTTCTTCAAACCATTCGTCCGTGTATCTGGACCGATGACCCCTACAGCCAGCTGTTCCGCTCCTGAATCGCCTTGGTTCGTAACCGTAACTTCAGAAGTGATGTCGTTTTCTTCACGAATATCTACATTTCCTGCCTGACATTCGGGTGCACAGGACGAAGCATCTGCAGAAAAAACGACTGGTGACGAATGAGCGACTTCTACCAAGCAAGCACGACTTGCCGCTTCAGCCCTGTTTGGTCGTGCGATAACTGCGCTTTCGAAATGCAACTTCACCGATGTGGATGGCTCTTGGTCGGTCGTCGAATCTACACGAGTACAAGCAAACGAAACCTTCGCAATAGTGTCCAATTTCCCTTTCCTCACATCGCCCGACTTCCGAATCACTGCAAAAGATTTCGCTTTAAATGAAAATCGAAAAGTGAAAGGAAATTTCTTCAAACAATGTAGCGTAACAAACAGTGTGCCACATCCGACGTTTTGTATAAGCTAAAAAACGTAAAGCCGTCTATTCCATCACACTGCAACGCGTGAAACGCAAAATGCTAATATCAGTGAACAGATTTATTAGACTCTTTTGAAAGATTTAAAATATTTATGAAAAAAAAAGTAACATAATGTTAAGGATCGGTGTAAAGTCAGATTTTGCACCGCGAATATATGTATCAGAAGCATTAGGAAAATGGCAGTAAGATATGCCCTTAAACGTTTTCGGCATTTCTCAGCAAAAAAGAAGCAAAAGATTCCTATTAAAAGAAATAATCAAAACTATTAAAAAGAATAAGTGAACGAACAGCATCCCATACCGCAAAAGGAGTTGACTGAAAAAAGAAAGGAAAGGTCAGATAATCAACCTCTTGAAGGAGGATTGCCCGAAGTCGGCGAGGGTAAATGGAAGGCTGAGTTACCAGCAATAAACGAATCGCCAACGAAGAATCCAGACTCGTCCAAGTGATCCTTAAAAGTTTTAACATCTCAATCGAAAGAACGCACTGAAATGTAAATAAGGAATGAACATTATCAGTACTCATTTGGTTGCTTGTTATGCCGTTGTAAATTACGATATGGAAGAAACGGGATTATTAGAATACTTTAAAATCAAAACAACGCGCAAGCTCGCATGGAGTTATACTGCTATTACAAGCGGACTGGTTCAGGAAATCATAATCCCATCCCTCCCACCGCTTTCTCTTGAGGGTTGCTTCCCGAACAGCGTCAGGCTGCAGCGCGAAGTCTCATTCTACAAGTGACAAAATAAAATTGCAATGAAAAAATTTGAACGACTTCATTTTAAAAAAAAAACCTCAGTATTTCGTCTAGGAGGCATTTTTAAAAGCATGCACTAGGCCATCCATTCCCAAAAATGTATTCGAAAATCCAAAGTGCGTGAAGATGATAAGAGTATAAGCGCTTACATGATGAGGCTGCGCATTGACAACAACCGTATTGCAAATGGCCATATTGATGAAGAAATGCATCAAATCTGAGCGCGGTGAATCATCCTCGAACGAGAGGTCACCTCTGCTCAGAAACGATTCGGCAGCTTCGCTCAAGCGAGATCGCAGCTCAGGGTCCGTTTTACTCAACGGTAAATTTCTGCTGCCTACTACACTGGCCGTCGTTGTTTCGGTACTGTAATCATGTCCCGCAACATAGCATCGTCGAAAAATCATCTGAAACAAACAGATGCCATCACTTTATGAAAATCATTTAAAAATTTACGCGCAACACATAAGCCGTATCCTTTGAAGAGGCGTTAAAAAGCATCAGAATCACACATGGCAATCCGACATCTCTCCCACTCACCCCAAATGCCTCTCCGCAACACAGAATTTTTGGACTTGTGGAGTTACCCGCAACTGGCTGGCTAGAAACCACTGCAAACGACTGCGAAATTCAAAACGAAAAAGACCTCTCTTGAAACGTCGAAATTTCCAAGGCTTGTAACAGTCGCGAGACACCCAGTGCCGCGTTTTTTTCTTTGAACTTAACATAATGGCTCATTAAATTTGGCCCGAAAAGTGGTGACCAGCGGTTACCGGCAATAAACCTCAAAAACTGAGAGCACGTCCATGTGTGCACACAATCCGTACCATCTTCTATCTCGGCAAACACGTTTGCTATCGGAAAGTGACATATCTGTAATCAACGCGACAATAGGCGTTAATAAAAAGGCAAAACACCACATGTTTGAACTGCAAAGATTACTTTACTTAGCGCTCACACAAAATTACGCATTTGATAAGCATACCTGATTTTCAGTCAATGTACCCGTCTTATCAGACATAACGAACTGCACTTGTCCCAACTCCTCAGGGATGTTAAGTGCTCGGCATTGAATTCTCTTATCCGCTAACTCGTAATACATGTTGATGTCTTGCGAAGTTAGATAAATTTGACCCAGTTTGATGATTTCGATTGAAACGTACAATGAGATCGGTATCATCACCTATAAAAAAAGAACACAAGTCCTTACATTATTTAATGCCAACCCCCTCTTGACCTAAAGTCTTCTATGAGCGCACTGAAAGGAATAAGTGGGCGAAGAAAAAAAAGACAACCAAACAGAGATGGATCATGAGAAAAAGTTTTAAAAAAAACTTTGTTCTCATATCCACTCAAAAATTTGACTACTGGAAGCATTAAAAACAAAATCTGACTTTCTGCCGTTTCATCGCCAAACTTTAAAACTCTGATTTTCTTCCCCAAAATTTTCATACTGCGGAATGAAAGCATACTTTATGAACATTTTACTTGGGGTCCCACACCCGCCAAACCTTTAGTAACCACAGCTGTCTTATTTTCCCGTAAGAAAACTCATTTAATTCCTTATTTTGTGCGCCGAAAATCCCCATAACCCCACCCTTCTTTGTACTTTCAATTGCCTCAATTATATCATTTGTTCGAATATTATTCGAATGTGACATAAGCATTCAAAGCAAATACCTGCAAAACAATGATGTAGCTCCAGAAATTGACGAATCCCTCCAGTCCTGGATTCAGCGTATCGACGTTCTTGACAAAGGTGAGGTAGGGCACCTGATAAGGGTCAGAGAACGAACTCAACCATATGGTCGAGAAAATTGCACCAGTGAAACACATGATGAGAAGAATGAGCACGCACCAAATGATATCCCAGTTTGTAAGACGTTCCAACTCACTGCGCTTATATCGTGGCCCCGAATTGTTCAACATCGCTTTTGTATCGCGTCCTAAAATCGTCAGCAAACATTTCTCACTGTCCAACATTCAAGCTACAGCATCATAACTGAATTCAGTTGGCGGTATTTTTATAATTTTTGATGTCTTCAAACGCCTTCTGAATCAGACGAACATCTCAATGTTTTTATGAAGCAGCCTTGTGAATACAAATGAAAGACAAAAGCGCATGCGACAAAAAATGAAATTGAACTCGACCTGCATAAAGAACAATTCCTTCGACGAAATCGGTATTGCGCACTTCACAACCTCGCAGTAAAAGATTCATCTTATCTACTGGTTCCTTCACGCCATTTTCGTGTTCCAGATACCCATTAAATCTAAATAAAACCCCGATTACTTCGTATGAATCTATTTAGGCTGATTCGTATATGAGCGGGATTAAGAAAGAAACGACCGTTCCAGTTGCGGACGCATAGAAAACTCCGGAGAGGGGGGGGAGAGGAGGGGAGGGAAGGGGAGGTTGGGAAAGGAAGGGAGAAGGGAAGGTGGGAAAGGGAGGGGAGGAGGGAGGGAGGAAAAGGAGGGCGTAGGATAGGGCGGAAGGGGAGGGGGAAGTTTGGGGGGAAAGCGGAAGGGGGAAAAGGAGGTGGAGAGAGGTGGGGGGTGGGGAGAGAGAGGAAAGCAGCATGACATGGATACGAAATCACTTGAAGCAGCGTTAACAGCACTAACGGAGGTACTGACGCGTTATCACTGCTTCCCCCCACCTCCCCTCCCCCCGTGCTCGCTGATGTTTTCTTTATTGCAAACAGCATATGCATGTTAATCTGAAAAATACTCTCTCAGTTGAAAGTTGGTAAATTATAATCAATGACAAAGTGACTTGAGAGCTGTGGCTACGACTGCGCATATTTACAAAATTGGACCTCGAGGTTTTAAAAGAATGGGTATGAATGTTAATCCCGAAGAAACAGTAACCAATTTTGCAGTAGCTCACTTGCAACTGAACTCGAACACTAAACACAAAGACTTCAACGCGCTCATTTCAAGCATCAAATATGATGCCTCAATAAATGACCTGCCAATTAAGATAAAATTCCTTCCCTTAGCGCCAATTTAAGCTCATGACCTTCTATTCTTTCGTGTCGCAAGAACAAAATGTCTCATTTAAGCAAAGGTATTTATTTTTTTTCCTGCACCAAAGGCATACACAACTAGATGTGAAAATTTTACCTCTAAATGACTTCCCGTTTAGCCACTAACAAACAAAAGTGGGTGTCCATCGAAAAGAACTTTTCAAAAAAACTACCAAAAAATATCAACTTCGAAAAGCTGAACTACGCTTTCTAACTGTTTTATCAAAGCGTTTTTCGACAACGCCACTCAAAGTTTTCAAGCGATTAAGTTTCACATCACCGCTGTCTCGGAAAGAAAATCATGCATAGGCAATGGAACCAAAACTCGCTTCGCTATCTTCCATCACTTAGAAGAGTCGTAAGTTCGTAATTCCCCTCCACGTTACTAAACGCTTTACAAAATGAAACCACTATTGTGCCACTCACTTCTACGCTGAACTGAAAGGCTGTAAGCAAGCAAGCACGCTCTGCCGTTGCCACTTATTACACCTTCAGAAATCAAAGTTGAGAGTACTGTGTACTGAAGACCTCATCATCCAACGAGATCTTAATCAGAAACCAATTTTTTGATTTTTCTGCTATTACTTCTTCTCTCCCTTCTCCCAAACGGTACAAAAATCATCCAGCGCAGCTGACTGACTGAAACTTATCGAAGCCTGGCCCAAAACTGATGTGCTATCGAGGCAAATTCTTGTACGACCTCAATATCTCATCTTTTAAAACTTCCTAACCCATTTTGAATCAAAACAATAATTGTGCAACTAACCGTCCACAAATATTCGTTTGCAAAGTATCTCAAAAGAAAACTTTAAAAAGACAAACCGATAAATTTGATTGTTTGGCTGCTCGCAATAAATAGTAGCAGTGAAGTCGCGAGGGGTGAATTCAATAGGTGCCGAACCCATTGAAGCGATAATTTGCCTTTGCTTTAAACTGCTCTCTCCATCCAGATTTGATGTTTCCACATAGCAGATACCATTCTCATCCGATGACCTATCAAATGAACAAAAGTTCCGCAAAACACAACAACCAGTTGCGCTTCTACACCGAATTTTAGAAAAACCATACTATCCTATTCCGATTTTTCAATGCCAAAATGGCAAACTATTTCATTCTATTCGGTGTCACAGAACAGAACCACCATATAGAATAGCGTAACTGAAGAGATACAGAAAAGATATAGAAAAGAAGATTGATTACCATAAGATCAGAAGATCAATTCAAACGAATATCTTTTCCATTTTCGAACGTGTCATAGGGGGTACATTTGAGACAATTTAGAAGTGCAAAAAAGTATCAGCTCCCTGCGCTGAGAAAAATTTCGTATCAGCTATTTCTTCCCCGTCTCATCTTAACCACCGAACTGCCGATCACGAAATGCAGTTCCTAACAGTCTCTCTCACCGTTGTTTAGATTATCTCAGAGTGAAAGTTATCATGTCAAACTTCGGCAATTAATTTCAATTTTTGAAAAACCGAGAGTGAAACATCAAAAACTTTTTTCGCTAACCCCTCTTCCTGGCGTCGTTATATTCGAGGAGTTTCCTTTTAAGTTCGTTAAAAACAATCGTTCATCTTAGCTAGTTAAGATAATAACGAAAAACGTTACAATACCTCAAGAGAAGGATATCGGCCGGAATGATTTCGTTACAAGAAAGATGTACAAAATCACCGACGAGCACATGACGCCATTCCATTTTACGATAACGACACTGCTCGCTGAAATATCAAAAATGTGTAGAAGTGTTTAAGAAAGTCAAAAAGCAATAATCTTCTTTGTTAAATTTTAGTCGGCACGGCAGTTTCAAAAACTATTCGATAAAACAGCTCCAAGATTAAGTAGTGCGAAATGCAAGCGGTCTGTGAGTACTACGACTCTTCCATACATGAAGATTTGTTTACTAAAGCTTTGTCTTAAAGACTAAGGCTGATTATGCAGTGAACTTGCGTAACAGAGGGAGGGTTGCGCGATGTGGGATAAAGGAGCAGGAATTAGACGAGGTTACGTTCCTTCAGTAGGCTATTTCATCAGACAGCTCCAATCCCACCTTTGCACCCCACTTAACCTCCCCCCTCCCCCCTTCTCTCCATTTTCTCATCCGTCCTGAAAATGCCCAAGCTGAAAGAGCTGGCAGGCGCTCATAAAAGCAGTACGCTGAAAAGGATTATTTCATATACTACAAACAATAAGTTGCAGCGCAGGGTTTCGGGGCCAAAATGAAACCAAAATTCCATGTTTAGCTTCGATTATTATCCACTAGTTTTATCAAAATCAGTTTTTAAAGATGTGATAGGAAGCTAATCAGAAATAAAGTCTCTTCGATGATAACTAGATGCAGAAAGCACGAGAAAAAAACATGTAAATTGTAAATATCTCCCTACACGACAGGATTTCAGAAAAAGTTTGGACGTTTCTTAAGTGATGGGTGAGCACGTGACAAAAAAGCCATCAATTTCAACAAGATGTGCCATTTTAAGCAAATAATCACAAGAAAGCTCTCCCACTCCCTCCTTTTGACAAATGGTGCGTTTGGTTGGTTCTATTCGAAATGCAGTTGTGGTCATCGAACTGCTTAACCGTTACACTACGTCGGTATCAAAATAACAAACAAAACTTTCTGCACTTTGATGTGCACTGCCGAAATAAAATGCCCACTTTCGGGAACTGCATTAAGGCGTTTATCGCTAAATACAGTTTTAAGAGAAACACGTCCGCGGAACCAAAAAGAAATCTTTTAAAATTCGCCAGCCATTGAATATATGCGGTGAAAAGGTTGGAAAACAATAACAGAAAAGAACTTACTTATCCCAAACGCGGCAAGTTGAATGGTTGATTTTTATATCTGATTTATACCGTCGATAATCCTCAAAATAAAATCGATAAGAAGCCGATGTTAACAAATTAAAACCGACGCATATAAAACCACCTGCCTTCGTTTATATCAGAGGTCAGTGACTATCTGGAGAGTCTTCCGATGCGACGCCTTCCATTCACTGACTACGTTTTTTTTTCCACACAGTTTTGCTGAACTGAAAGCAAAGGGTCCCACATTTTACAGGATCATGCGGCGGAAGGAAGGGACGGAGTGGGAGAGGGGGAGGAAAAGCCACTATCTCCTTGCCGACATAAAATGCAACCCCATCAGCAATCAAACGCCCGCATCATTCCCTCCCTTCATTCCACCAAGGATATCAACAGATAAGGATGCGGTCGCGAACTTCGACGATCGAAGGCCAGCAAGCAATTCCCGTTCCACTCAATACTACTGTGTTTGTGTAACATCAGCTTTGTCCTAGTAAGCTTACCTGAAATCCGACTCTGCACTTAGGAATTAAAACTGTGATCGGAAAAAGTAAATGGAAAAAACTGGTAATCAAACAAAGTGTAAACGTCACACTGATAATGATTGTTTTTTGGACACTTTTCAGACTACAAGTAAATGAAGTATCATGTTTCATCAACGAAAAGGGAAAAGAAAATGAAACATCTCCGTTTCTTAACTTGATGAAAACAAACTATGAGATAACTCAAAAAACAATGTCGTAAAAACTGCAACAACAGATAAGAGGAACAGTTAGCATTAAATCATTAGAAACGATGAACTAACAAAGAAAAGAACTAGATGTTATGCGGATCGAAATCAGCACATCCTCTTTAGTTTTTTACCTGAGGCGCTCAACAAAAACAGAACCATATGTCGGATTTTGGCTGAAGGGAAGGCCTGGAAATGATGCTTTTTGTAAAGGAATGCAAATTTCTGAAATGGCCGATCATTAAAACATGGCTGCATCATAAAACGAAAAGATGGCGTTTTAGTGACAGCCTTTACTTTGGAAGTCTCCACAAGCATTTGATATTTAGCACGAATGTAAGGGTGGCACCTGGCTCCTCTCCTCTTCCCTTCCCCGCTGCAAAAGTATCTCGCCGACAAGTGGTACTTAATCGCTAAACGAACACTTATAATTCGAATGCTGAAAAATAATCGAGCGTAACGAAGGCAAAAGGAAGAACCTCAAATGCATCTTTCACAGCTGTGACCATTAAAACAAAAGTGATCGGAATCATCGAAATATAGCGGCCAAATGCACCAATAGTCATGTTTAGAATTACAATAAATATGAAGTAGAGATTCGCCGCACGATGAAACTGAAATTTGAGCAATTTGTTGAGAAAATCATTAAAACATATTTAACGAAAAGAATATGATATTCAAAAGAATAAGAGAGCAGTTATTAAAAATAACATTTCTGACAGAGAGGCGCCATTTATAATATAAAAGTGGTTTAAAAGGGTTAATTCTTAACAGCCAGTGATTTTAAAAATCGTGCCTTGCACTCGCTTAGCAAGCCAACTTGCGCTTCAACATATCAGCGCACAACTCGATTTTACTTACCAAACTTATCATAGACTTACTCAACCACGCTAACATAGTTATGATTAACGTTTAATCGCAAAGCACTGCTTTTTAACATAAACAAACCGAGCGATTGTATACATGTAACTAAAAAATCTTGGCATAAATAAGCAATAGGTAAAAGTAAGCAATTATTGAATACCTGTTCGAAGAGATTCTTTGGCAAGAACGTGAGCAGACTATACTTAGTGGTACAGACCCGATTGTCCGCATAAATCCTCTTGTTTGGATGCTCATATCGAGGCGTATTCGAATCAAACCTAAATGCGTTTTCCTATCTGACTTCTTACCACACATTTACTGGTAAAAATACAATCACCACTTACGTGAAAGCTCCTTCTGAAGGCAACAATACTTCAGAAAAAAGCGACTAACTTTAAAGTCTGTTCGACACTGTTGGGATTCCTCTAAAAGAAACCAAAAAAAAAGACTTCCGATACGACAGCTTTTTCTTCTATATTTAACATTTTCCTCTACTCCATTCATTACCGTATAGAAAAACTAATATTTCGCCGTTCTCTCCACCTCACACTTTAGCTTGCAAGCAAAAGAACTCAAAATAAAAATTCGAAACTGTGCTTCCGCTTCCGTTCTCTTCATCTCCCCAATTTCCTAGCTTGACTGTGACCGCAACATCCATTCTTCCGAGCTCCCATTACTTTTTTTCCTTTCGCTTCCCTCTTCTCGAACAATTTTTTGACTACTTAAAGCGAATTACAACATCATTTTAGAACCAAATTAAAATAACTACACAGAACGGCCAACTCTACTTTCCTCTCCCTCNTAAACAGCCTTCCCACGCCTGATATGGAAGAATAAACTAATTTACATAAGACGCTAATGATACCTATGGTTGGGAAGAACTTTGCGGAATTCTGGTTTAGCGGCTGAAGGCGCTGCAGCACAACAGCATGCACCACATGGAAGCAGATTCTTCAGTGCACGAGAGCTGCGTTCTGCTTTGTGGCGAATTATCGGTGCTGGATTCGAAAACGCTGGCCTAAAATCACGCTTGGCCTTAAGCATGCATGGCATACGAGAAAATGTGTTTTGACTGTTTGAGGAAACAATGGTTATATATCGATGTCACATTCTTTGTACACATTGATGTCAGCTGCAAAAAGTAGCGAACTTGAGAATGTCGATTCGAATAATAATAATGTCGCTGTTCTGCGGCGAAAAATAATGCTTTGTTTTACTTTGCGAAACAACACCTTTATAACAACCGCGCACCTTTCGGATCGCATAACCTCGTAATAATCCAAGTTAAATATGCACGTTTCATTGCACAACAGCGCCTTTCATGCGCTTAATACGGCCCATAAACAGTTCCATAAAAATTTATTTAACGAACAGCCAATTGGCAACTTACATGACACCTGAGGTCATGGCATAAAAGGCATCAGAGGCCGGACAAGTCGAAAACGTAAAGCACTCGTCATGTCGTCAAGGCTTACCCAAAAGTTTCACACCTTTTTCACTCGCCATATTTTTTACATAAATCGTCCGACATATGCATAATGCCGGAGGTATACGGATGCGCTTTATGTTTCTGACCTGCTACGACAACAGCACATCCAGTAGTAAATTCTGTGATCAAAATGTCGATATACTTCTCAACCCTCCATTAAATTCTCACAATATTTTAACAACGGAGAACTCATACTGATAAGAATTTGCTCATTCGAAAACTTCTACCGATTTCGCTTTTTTTGGAAAATTCCTCTTATGCTCATTCGCATTTGTATCCATTATTTCAGTCGACGCAATTTCGTGTATCTCTGGCATTTGCAATGGTTTTCAAAATCAAACGTATTCTTTACTGCCATAAAATGAGTATAAACGGCCTTTCCTAGCTATGCATCTGTACTTCTGTGGTAGTAAATTAGTAGGCACACAGATCGAAGTGTAGGCAGTGATTAAAAAAAAAAACAGATTGCCGTAGAGCCGAAAGAGTGAAAAAGCGACAATTTTCGCCAACAAGGACGCCACGCCCTCAGCTATGCACCTCTCTGCTATTATCAGTTTTCATTCGTTTTCGCTGCAAATGTTCTCCGCCTCTTTTGCTACCAAACAAATTAACTGCACTCAATCGCTGTGCTTTGTAGTCCTGCACATCTCATCAAAAATTATTTTCTCAAAGCATTTCACATAGAATTCGTCTACAAATCACTAGTGACGATGCGTGAGTGCATGCGTATTTGTTCGCGCTATTGGTTGACTTTCAAATGGCAATTCAATTGACCTCATTCGTCACTTTAAATGGGAATGTGTTAATATGCTCTCTCTTTCTTACCTCCCCACCCCCCAAAAAAAACAGCTTGCTGCCGGATATATATGAAAGAGGTTGTATAAACAGCGACGATTTCAATAAGACAACTAGAATGCTCTTTAACGAAATTAGGAACGCCAAAATGGATTGAATATACAGAGTATAGCCAGACAGGCCGCAGCCAAGTGTACGGGAAAAGTGATGAACATGAGACGACGAATAGAGGCAAAAAGTGCGATTAAAAGATAAAACTGAAGTGGTACACTCACTTCTGGCACGATTTTGTTCTCAAAGGATGAACTATTCCTACGAATGGAATCAGAAGGACCGAATGTTCACCACAAAAGCTTGTATACACATCTGCAAAGATGCCGCGCTCAAAAAGCCTTAAAAACACTTGCTTTAACTGCTTTAAATAATGTTTTCAAAGTTGGCCTAAGAAGTTTTTAATTTAAGCGACGATCTGGCTATTAAGTTACGATGGACGGACGACACATGGACGTGTACACTAAACAAAGATCCTTTTTGAAAAACCAATCAAATCGTTGCTCAATTTCACCGCAAATAATGAAACAGTGGTGTAGATCGTTAAACTGTGTTAGGACAGTGCACTACGGATGAATCGTCAATGCACAGGATCTGACCCTTGAATATTCCGGATAGCTTTTCGCTTCTGTGCTGGACGACACACTCCTGGCCATACATGCGTAACCCATACCTCGCTTCGGGAAGTTAGTGCTATGTAATGTTTTCAAACAGAACACTTGTTTATATACTAAAAAGAACACTCCCAGTTCAGCCTTGAGGGGTACCTCCTCTAAGGAAATGGAATCCCTCCTCCTCGATCGATGTGCATACTCTGCCTAAAATGTTAGAATGTAGCCAGTTACCAGAATACAATCTAACACCACGGCCTGACCTACTCTCAACTGCTTTCGAGAAGATAGATGGAACCAAACTGTGGTCAGTTGGTATCACATCTCGTATTTGGATCACAGTGAGACGTAAAGAAAAATCAGCATTTGCTTGTCATCAATGATTAACATTCTTCGAATAACTGCACCATATCTGCAAGTTACTACCCAGATGAGAAAAAAATGAAGATAGGCACAGTACCTGGAGGGAGGAACCCATAATGACGACGTCCTCCGGTGATGTGATTTAACGCTGGTGGTGGGTGCGGTGGGAGGTGGTAAGGAGGTTTTGCTGGCCGCCATAGCAAGCTGCGCTTTGTCTTCTCACCCGCTTTCAGCTCATGCTCAATCGTGCACCTTTACCTGAATATAACAACTGCTGCCCCTTACTCTAAACAAAACAAACAAAATTATGTTGCTTTCAACAGTGAAAGCACTTCCACTAATGCCGAACGCGTCGATAGAAACTGATGCAAAATTCAAAATGTATAACGGAACAAACAAAGTTGGTATCTTTAAAAAAATTGATAAAATATTCTGGGTTGGAGCACCACATCAGGCGATACGTCGATCAGTGGGGCATCAAAGCATGAACAGGCGTTAATTTGGAGTGTTTACATCCGGTTACTTCATGTGTATCCATAAATGGCTCGATAGGAAGGGTGAATAGCGGAAATAAGCATATGAAAAATCAACCAAATGATATGCCGTTGAAAACGCAGAATATATTCCTGCACATGTTTCAAGAGGGGGAGGGGGGGGGAGGAAGGGAGAACGGCGGTGGGATTAAGAGGAAGAATGAGAGGGCAGACATTTAAGTAATATTTGATCATCGGATTGAACGTTTCGCGGAGAAATGCCAAGTCGCATAGAATAATAAGCATAATGGCAAAAATGAAATAAACAAGGGCACGAACAGCTAACACCATATGTTTATCGAATGATGTCACATGTAAAAACGAACAACTGCGAAACAGCATGTAGGTGACGTGAAATAATAAATTCATATCAAAACTATAAAGCCGCTCCTCCTCTCTTTAAGTATGGCACCACTTCGCATTTCAATTAAAGATGTTTTAAAAGCCGAGCGTAAGGAGGGGAGTTACATGAAATGTGCTTATGGCATTCTCAGTTAAAACGAATATGAACATTTGGAAACCAAAAGAAGAGCGCTAATGAAAAGAAAAAATTTTCATGGAAGGATAGGATATGCGTAAAAAGCAGAAACATACTTCCTGTCCCACTCATATCCTCAATTTCAGTTGGAGTCTATTTTCTGGCGTATTGGGTAATTCTTTCCAAGATACTTGCAACATGCTCGACAAGTCACATTTTATTTTTGGAAACATATATATATATATACTTACACATATATATGTATATATATGTATGTATATACATATATATGCACATATGTATGTACACTATATATAATGTACATATATGTGTATACATACATATATCTATATACGTGTATGTACACATATATATGTATATATATATATATATATATATATATATA
>JPKZ01001440.1:533631-570553 GCA_000803305.1 Toxocara canis | reverse complement strand
GCTCTCCCATCATTAATCTTTGATAACTCAATGTACACTGAGATGAGAACAAGCAAAACAACAGCTTCTAAGCAGCTTATAGACCAACAAATGAAGCTTTTTTGTTCCGATTCTGGATGAAATGTCCCGAGACTGGAACTGAGGAAACAACGGAATTCCAACACTGTGGCACTGAAATTCTTCTGCAACCCTTCCNGACAAGCTGAACTGCTGCGGTCCTTGAAGCTTGAATTCGAGAGTTAACGATATGCCTTAATTAGCGCACAAATTAGCAGAAAAGAGATGGACTACGCATTTCACTGTGTGTGTTGGCACAACCGCGTTTGTCGGTGCCGTTTTGTTATATATCTTACTGCAGTCGGTAGATATCATTATTCATGAATAAAGAGAGGAAAAATCGACCATGATACCTGGGTGAGCAGCGTTAAAAAAAAACGTTGTTTGTATCTGCCAACACCCTCCAATCAACAAAATGCTGCAAATTAGCTGTCGAATAACCCTCTACAAATCGGTAATCACTTGCACCTTCCTCTTTCGCTGCTTATCTGCTCTCAGTTTGCCGACTTATTTGCCGATTTGACACAAATAAAACTCTTCCTCTTTTTTGGCAGAAAGTTAATGAGAAACGTATCCAACCAAAAAACAACGTTAGAAAGCTAGAGAGCATATCAGCCAAGTGGGTGCTATTATGCAGTATTGTGCAACAAATGCGACCTAATTAAAGCTGCTCTGGATTGAATATGAATTAGAGTTGGATTGAGAAAAGCTGATTATGATCGCAGATACAACTGAAACACCTCTTGTGCTAATTGCAACAACTTGCGAATATCACTTTCGCAGATGATGACACGCTACCATACTTTAGCGCAGCCCTTGACAAAATCGAGGCAAAGACTACTCTTCGCATTCAGCGTTTATGGCTGCGTTCGTTTTCGAATCAACAATTTGGCGCTACCACTTCGATGCCTCTAGAAACATACCAGCTCCGAAAAAAAAACAGCGAAATGAAACGAAGAAAGACCACAATGCGTAAACATTCGTCCACTTAAGCAACTGGCAATATACAACATTCCGATGCAATGACACGTCATCGACCTTCAGTTTCTTGCCTATTTCAGCGCGTGTTCACGAACGAGTCATCTGCATCGACAACCACCATGCAAGAAACATTACAAACCACGTTAAATTTCCATACAACCAGCTCCACCTGTGAGCCCACCTCGTCTACCAACAATTTTCAAGCGAATTTCAACCATCTGAAATTTGCATCGGCACAATGTCACAACACAGCTCGATGTGAAACAACTAGATGATTGTAAGGGAACCATTTGTGGACTATGATAATCCTCTTCTGGCAGACATAGTTTATCCCTCCTGTGCGAGAAACAACAAGTTATTTTTATGCAACCACATGTACAAATAAGAAGGACAGTCCTAAATTACATTGCATTGCATTGCGACACAAATGTTTGCATTTCATGAATTCGCTAGGGAATTCCATATGAACATGAAATTGAATAAACGTTGAGGAGGGAGGGGCAGTTGGGTGCATTTCAATGGGATTCCAGAGATTCCAGAGAGAGAGAGAGAGAGAGAGGTCAACGTTCGAAGTCTCGGGACGAGGTTGTTTTCTTGAAATTGTTCTATAAAATTCATTTTGCTCAGCTACATATGTAACTCTTTTCAAATAAGGTTAGGTGAAGGATTGGAAGTTTTGAAGAAGCTTATGTGAACAGTTAAGGGCAACAAGCTGTAAATGCTTTCCTAAAGTCTCTAACCATCACGTCAGAACGCATGCCAGAATCTGGTCGTAATTCGTCTTTTTTTTTTATAGAGCAGGTTGAACTCTTTATAAATCTCTTCTCAGACCATTACAGAACAGACCGATACATTGTGGATGGATTAGTAAACTGTCTAAGAAACATGGCCGCCTTGCGTACTTCTCTACTTGGGCTACCTTTTGCTTTGTAGCGTCCACACAGAAATTCCTATCTATACAATTCGCTGCAGCTGTACCATACGTACACATGTTCTGCACAGTACACCTTTGCTATGCCGCGCATATTACGGCAAATGTGAAAATAAGGTGCAAACTTTTAACGCCGCAACTTACTATAATATACACGAATGCTGCAGTTACCTATATGTTCAGCCGTTAATAATCGCTTTTCGTAAATGCGTAAAGCAAAATGGGGTTGTTTTTTTTTTAATCAGATGTACGGTTGGATTGGTTGACAATTATAATGACGACGTCAGCAGCATCCTCGAGCGGTATAGTCGGCACGTTTCACTCGAAATGATTCATTCCAGTTATCACTGAGCGGTCGGTTGTGATGCCTTCGTGAAACGAGTAACAATGGTCGTTTCACCATCTCGGATGGAGGCTCATTTGCCAAAAGAGCCATCCTCAGATTCCAGATCTGTAAACGCAAGCGCCTCTATTTAAAATATTCACCAATAAGCTCAATGACTTGCGCCACAGAGTTCCACCCTCCAATGAAAATATTCATATCTTATTTGCTATGGACAGTAATGTGGAAGGCTCTCATGAAAACGCCTTATTTCTTTTTTCAAAAAGGCGTTTTCATGGTCCAACGAAAGCACTCAAAGTATCCAAATTACAGCTCTCAACACTTACATGGTCACTTAAGAATATAGAGTACTTTTCGTATGCTCGTCATGAATGATATATCGCATTTCTTTTGCTCGCTTACAGCCATCTCATTTATTGCATGCTTATCAATGTGTTTTTTTTTGTTGCTGTTTTCTTTTCTCATGCATATAATTAGTGCTTCATGAAAACCCTTTGCATTCACTTTCGTACTGCTTGCTTTTTGCAGTAAACGTTCCCATCATCGTCAATGACATTAAGTTCAATGGAAGACGATTGCACTGGGATTGTAGAAGAAGTTAACGACGAACGCTCACAAAAATAATATCGAGCATATGCCCGCTTTTGTCGATTCCACTAAACCGTACCCTCAATGCTTATTGAACCCTGAATGTGTCTTTGTATTTGCTTCGTTGAGGGGTTATGATTTAAACTATTGCACGTGTAATTGTTTCTTAAATTATATGCATAAGTACCATAACGCCTATTGCATCAAACAAATAAATTCTCGATGCAACACAATTAATTTAATTTAATTTCCGACTTGATAACGTATGTTAATTGCTTATCTTTAAACGACCCACTGAACTGAATGGGATCTCGTTTTGCGTTGCCAATCAAATATAAAAATTTCAACATCTTCACATTTTCACACAATTCGATTGAAAAACAAAAAATATTTGCTGAATTAATTATACAAATTTAGCGACTGATGAGACAACTAGCAAAAGGTAACGCTCACCTGACCTCGCATCACCCTTAATTGATTGTATTTCAAAAATCGATTTACTTCTTTATCGTATTTGAAAAGCATTTTAATATCGTCACATAACTCTTGTACGAAGCAAGGTGTTAGTAGATGGAGCAGATGTGAACGCAGTTCCGCATTCCAAGGCTGAAAATTAATCGAAAATAAAGCATTTCAGATAGCACTGCTGATCGACCGGCCTAGGCTAAAGTGATCTAATAAGTGAACTTTTAAATAAAATTTGATCTAATAAGTGGACATTTAAATAAGACTTGATCTAATAAGTGGACTTTTAAATAAGACTTGATCTAATAAGTGGACATTTAAATAAGACTTGATCTAATAAGTGGACTTTTAAATAAGACTTGATCTAATAAGTGGACTTTTAAATAAAAGTTTAAAAATTTTTATCCGATTTCAAAAAAGTTATATGTCACTGTGTGCAGTAGACTTTTTTAACAGCCCAATTCAACAGCCATTAACACATACACCAAGTATTCTTTTTTTCATCTCTTTAACACTTGAAGTTGTCTTCGAAATCACCCGAACATATTATAAAAATGTAGTTTTACATTGGTGGTTGTTTTTTTGTTCCACTTAACCAAACATCAGTTTAATAAGCGCCGATAAACTTATTTCTCAACACACAACGAAAGAAATCAGCTTTCTGCCTTTTTTTGGAAAATTAACTATCTGAATTATGCAGTAAGGAACGGCTGAAAATCCTTTTGCAGTTCGAAAACTGCCTAAAATTTACCCGTTACTCACAGTTCCGGTTCAAGAACCACATAGATGCATTCAGTGCTCATTCAGTCGCCACAGATATACATGTGGTATAGAGCTAGGGCCGCATCCCTTTCAATAGAGGCTTTCTGTTTACGCTGTCCGAAAAAAAGATCTCTTCCCATCCACTCCACCCCGTTATTTTTTTCGGTCAATCTGGCTATGATGCAAATGTGTTTGTAATTGCTTGCACCGCGACTGTTCAAATTCATTTGCCCTTTTCAACACTGTGTATACGCTAGTCACGTTTGCTCACTGGAGATCCAAAATTTTTTGAGCGAGAGTTCAGAATTTTTGTTGAAAGAATGAAAAAAAAAACGGAGTGAAAAATTCTTGTGGTCACCATTTTTGCCCAGCTTAGGTGCGCCCACCCGAAAGGGAATGGTCTAAGTCGACTAGCAGTCTCGGGGTGCTTGACAGGAAATGCAAGACCATTGTCGATTGCAGCTATTTCCAGAATATCGTCTTTTTGGTATCTGAAATGAGCTAGTCTGACTTATGCATAGATATCTATACACACCGTCCAATGAATCAATTCTACTACACATATCACACTAATTTTTAACTCTGAACATCTATCGATAGCGCAGAATATATTGTAGCCGAGTATATGGAGGGCGTGGTTCGTCGTGATCCGAATGCATCATACTTCGAAATTTTAAAGCCATCATGGAGATAAAGCATTTGTGGTAAATGAATTTACACTAATCGCTAGTAAACTTTCACTAATTAGGTAACAATTTGTACCAATGATAAACTTCTCGCACCAGCACACATATGTGAAATATTTTCATTTTGCTGCTAAATATATTGTGGTGAGAGAGCAAGCCCTTTAAAATGAGCAACTCAATGTGAGTCCAGTTTGATATAGCGACAGTATGATAACATCCAATTTAGTATGAAGGGGTTGGGAATGAGGGAAGAACGGAAGGAGGGAGAGGAGACTGGCTATCTGCTGATTACAGAAACGAATCACATTCACGTTTAATATGCCTATCACTGAGAGTGATAACAATATAGGTTGGGAATCGCGACGAAGCCAAATCGTGCTCTCCCATTTTAGAGCATCGCGTTATCAGAGATTGTTTATCAGTGGTAGGGCCATAACAAGTACAAGCAGGTTACAGGCGATTGAATAACTGCTTCGCTGCTCTTTTAATAACATTTCTTTACATTTCAGCGTCTTATCCATATGGAACATACCCTTGATTCTCGACTTTCTTTGGTTTCTGCCTTCACAAATAGTGTTAATCGTAGCTGGAAAAAGAACCAGAAAAAAAAATAAAGGAGTGTTAGAAACGATACAGAATTGAGGATAGCATACCTGATTAGCCAGTTATCCATATGTCGGTCGGTATTCCTGATGACGTAATCAAGAACGCACATTTTTTGAAATAGTAACTTAAACCGCTCGGCTTCCTTATGTGTTAAAGGACATGGACGACCTTCTTTCGACCACTCGGGCACAATACTGTTTGCGCTCACGTAACCGTGTACAAATAACTGCAACATCACACATTACGAAACACTTTGCAACTTTGCAGTAGCTTTGCAAATTGCAAACATTGCAATCGTTTATGACGTTCCCCAATAACGCCGAATCCAAATAACGGTCGATACATTCTATATTCGACCGGTGAACGGCCAGTTTACCCAACTAAAGCGAAAATAATACATTATAATACAGTAACAATAGGTTTTTGAACGGTTGGTGCTGGGAGCGCTCTGCGAGTTTAAGTGTTGCCAGCTGTATCGATGGAGAACGAATCGATGAACTTAGAGATGCTGTAGGTATCCGAAGGGAATGCAATAATGAAGTGGAGAAAAGCTTATACTGAGTTGAAACGATGAATGCAACTTTCTGCTGTCTTTGGTTGGTGTGAAGTGGAGTTTGCCCATGAAAATAAATGGTTTTCAATAGCCTTAAAGAAAGCATACGTGACATCGGTGAATTTAGCCACATCGAAATTAAAACAGGTATAGGTTATCGGCCTATTAAGCTTAATTAAAAACCTAAGGTGTCAATGAAGAGAATAATAACATGGAAAGAAGGTTGTGAAGGACAAATTTCAGCACAGCTCATCATCCTTCATCAGGAAACTTTAGGTAACATATTTCACTGCCCTTCTTTACATATGCACATGAGGAAAGCCATTGAACCGACTAAATTCCTCGGAATCTTCATTGCTTTAGTCGCTGACGTTAAATCGCACTTGTACTGTGTGGTGACGAATCGATTGACCTCGGTGGGAGCACTCCTTTTTTTTACAAGTTGCATTCATTCCATGGCCATAAATGCAAAATTTGAGACAAGGGAGACCTGGTAACTGCCATCCTTTAATTTTGGTGCTCTCGTTTGCCAGCAATTTCGCGTATAGAAGAATGCAGGAGAGGCGAGTTTGACAATGCGCGTTTTCGGAACAATATGCAACTATAAACAATTTTTTAGCACTAAGTAAACGTGAGTAAATTTGATAATTGCAAGTGTTCGTATCATTGCTATAACATTTTACGAATAAGGCAATTATAAGACGGGCATGAAACATCTCTGATTATGGATTAGCAGAAAACTGTGTAGAAATTTCGCTAGAAAAAAGCCGGCTATTATACTGGGAAAATACGTTCGCAACAATAATTCGTTGCGAAAATGACCGAAGGGAGAACAGCGATCACAGAAAGCAAAAAAAAAGATCATAGAATATGACCAGCTATTGCTTGCAATATGTCAGTCAGTATGTTGTCATATACGCAATTCCTCAAAATGACTTATATTATCTATTGCACGAGAAGCCTAACTACTTGTTTCTTTGCTCGTCGCTTTCCTTGAAAACTAAATGCTTGGCCGACCGAATGAATGCAAAATGCAGAAAGAAATGCTTGTCTTGTGAATAGTCGCACGGATACGCGCATGGCAAAATAATGAAACAAAGGTCATATAGAAAGCAATTCCGTCCAGCTTACTAATTAATCTTTCTCTCTCATTTGGCTGTTAGTTTGTCGACAGAAAAAGACAACAAAGAAATAAGCAAAATAGTTTGTTAAAAAGTCCCTACGAATGGAAAAAAATACAACCTCGAATTTCTCGTCAACCAACGAAGCACCCGTCTCGGATAGATAGCCGTTGTTGGGTATTAGGCAAGCCCTGCCGAAACAACAGAAGCAAAGAATCCGTTGAAAGAACTTCGGCCATGGCGAGTTTGACAATGCGCGTTTTCGGAACAATATGCAACTATAAACAATTTTTTAGCACTAAGTAAACGTGAGTAAATTTGATAATTGCAAGTGTTCGTATCATTGCTATAACATTTTACGAATAAGGCAATTATAAGACGGGCATGAAACATCTCTGATTATGGATTAGCAGAAAACTGTGTAGAAATTTCGCTAGAAAAAAGCCGGCTATTATACTGGGAAAATACGTTCGCAACAATAATTCGTTGCGAAAATGACCGAAGGGAGAACAGCGATCACAGAAAGCAAAAAAAAAGACCATTGAATATGACCAGCTATTGCTTGCAATATGTCAGTCAGTATGTTGTCATATACGCAATTCCTCAAAATGACTTATATTATCTATTGCACGAGAAGCCTAACTACTTGTTTCTTTGCTCGTCGCTTTCCTTGAAAACTAAATGCTTGGCCGACCGAATGAATGCAAAATGCAGAAAGAAATGCTTGTCTTGTGAATAGTCGCACGGATACGCGCATGGCAAAATAATGAAACAAAGGTCATATAGAAAGCAATTCCGTCCAGCTTACTAATTAATCTTTCTCTCTCATTTGGCTGTTAGTTTGTCGACAGAAAAAGACAACAAAGAAATAAGCAAAATAGTTTGTTAAAAAGTCCCTACGAATGGAAAAAAATACAACCTCGAATTTCTCGTCAACCAACGAAGCACCCGTCTCGGATAGATAGCCGTTGTTGGGTATTAGGCAAGCCCTGCCGAAACAACAGAAGCAAAGAATCCGTTGAAAGAACTTCGGCCATTTCGGGTTTAATGGCGCAAATGGTTCTTCGTTTTTCGGTTTAAATACGGCGATCGTTTCTTCATTAGCGTCCCGTATGAAGTATGAACCTTCAATTCGGTCGTTGTTGGAATGGGCTCAACCGTTAATAATAATAAGGGCTCTTTGATATTCGTAACTGTTGAATAAAGATCAGATTGCTATTTGATGCTGAAGACGTATATTATGACTAGTGTAATATTCTAGCAGTCAAACGATCTTAATGCTAATAGTCTTTCATAAGCATTTTTGAAATTAGCAGCTATAAATAAAGGAGAATTTTTTCGAGCTTGAATTTTTATGAATAAAAAAATTCATTGCTATTTGGATATCAAAAACGTTTCACAAAAATTACATTAAATTTCGCGTAACCTCTTTCTTTGTTTCGATAGAAAATATCCATAGTAAAGAAATAATGATATCATTTAGAGAGAAACTTTGAATAATTTTTTGCTTTTTTTCCTCGTTTTCTTTTCCCACTATTCTTCAACTGAACACCACATCACAATCAAAGCGCTCAAAGGCATCTTTCAACTTAACATATAATTCTTTTCCTAACCCATAACTAATCCACGCAAAAGGATCACCACAAAATCGATGATCCGAAGCCGTTGGGAAATGTGAGATGGCTGTGATAAAATGATGCATTCCATACTATTCGGTTAGATGCGATCCAATGAAATTCATCGGTATCAAAAATCTAAACTGGAAACTTCAGTTTTATAATTAGTATGGTAGGCATCAATTCTGCGCCAAGTTAGCCACATATGTAATATATGTAACCCATAAAATGATGAGTTAAGGATTAACGGTTGAAAGCATTTTTGTGGCTCGATAATTGGGCAATGTTGTTGCGCACTCACTTTTAACTCTTTCGCAAACAATCTGCGGTGTCGTCAAAGCACGTACATATGCATAAGACTCTTCGCTCATCATCTTATAATTAAAGAACGCTACTTTCATCGAAAGACAAATGGAGTTGCTGAATTTTCTCAATTAGCTTCTTTGCAATGGTTTCATTGCACTATAGCTCATTCACAAGAAGAACCTGATGGATGGTGGAGAGGGAAATGTGTGAGGGTTCAAAAGAACCGGATGGACGGATAAGAGGGAAAGGTGTGTGGGTTCAGAAGGACCGGATGAGCGGTGAAGAGTGGGAGACCTTAAGGACACGTACTCTGCTCTCCTCTTTTTCTATGCCCGGCAGTTTCAAAATCGAACAGCATAGGAGCTCCACAGTTCCTTCTTTTGGAACTCCTATTGTGAGAATTTTATCACGATTAAACCATTTCCAACTCCCTTCTGAGACTAACGGCAACAAGACCCGACTATGCGCAAGCGAAAGCTATACCTGCTCGATCGCTCAGTTTTGCGGTGCTCGTGGAGGAAGGTTAATATGCTGCAAAACTAAGTTTATGGTGATCTTTGAAACCGAGCCAACCTTCTCATCCCTGCACCGCAGACTGCTCGTTGAATTGTTTTAATTTCGAAAAAAAAAGAGCTGTAACAGCGGTGAAAGGATGAACGCACCAGAACTACCAGAAGGAATCCTAAGAGGATGAACGCCTGCTTCCATCGCTTCAGCACATCGGCGGAGGTTTTCATTGAAATCGTCGTCCATGGCGTTCGTGGTACGCAGTTGGGTCGATGCAACGTACTCGTGTATTCGTTTAGACCATGTTGGGTCGTACTGCATCGATGTGGATGGTACTGTCATGGACCATGATCTTGTCGTCTTAAAACAAATACCCATCCAAACGTATTCCGCTTTCACCGGTCGTTATTTCAAAAACAGACGAGGGCTTTTACAAAAGAAAGTAGAAAAGGATTTTTCTACAAATACGGGCACTATAGTAGCATTGGGAGGCTGTATCCTCTAAACACGGTTGAGATGAATTTCTATACTTTGCATGGTTGACCACTGTTTTGCGTTTATACTAGGTTGTATACTGGTCGCTTGCAATTTTGTACTGCAAGCAGATGGCGAAAGTCGAGCAAAACTCCGAGTACTGCTATGAATTGTGTTGAAGCTCGCGTAAATTCATATAATTCAACAATTCAAATTCTGAAGCGTTCCAAATTTCATATGAGTTCCAGCAATTTCAGTAGTGTTTCGCGTGAAATTCGTTTGAGTTTTAGTTGCATATTGTGTCGCATTATCAATACTCTCATCAAGTTTCATCGCAAAATGTTGCTTTAGGATTAGAAAAAAAAACCAACAGCGATTATATTTGCTCAAAAATTACCACCTAGCTTGAGTCTAGAATGCTATAGGATTTACGGTTTAAAAAAAAAATAACATAATTTTTCCAAACTGAACGAATAAAACGCCGAAAAGGCGAAGAACCTAGTTAAGCTCAGGTTTCTGGATGAACTTTTGGTGACAAGAAATTTAAATTTTGTTGTACGCACTTGGCGGTTTTCAGCCAAAACCATTTCTATAAATTGGACGAAAATTCCTCAGTGTTCGTTTCTTATCGCTCCGTTCATAGAGAAAGAAAATTACGGTTTAAAAAGGAAAATGGAGAAACGCATATAGGAAATAAGCACTTCGCTTTCTTGATCTGAATCGATTGCGCTTTGCGATGGATTAGGCGTGTGCGCCATAGACGGAGGATGTGCTTCTGATGAGGGACAAGCGGCACTAGCAGCGATTTTGACTTTTTGATTTTCATTCGCGATGAATCCACTTTTGTTTTGCTTTACATTTTGCTTGTCCTGTTTTGCTAATTTATTTTCGCTTGGTTTGTCTTTTTCTGCAAAAATAAGACGGTTGCGATCATCATAACAATTGGATAAACGAAGTTACCAAAGCAAGTTTATCGTGGTGAACGAGACACGGATGAATAAAACGAGTGGGAGCAAAATGACTAGGCCAACTGGATTGATTACGGTGGGTAACGTGAACACTAAAGCAGCGAATCCAAACGTTTAACACATAAATTTAAAAAATCGATTTTAATTTTTCCATAATCTACCACCACTTAGAAATTCCACGGCAGATTTTTCTTCCCATCTACGAACTTTTCTGTTTTCGGTGAAAGACGTATTAGTGGAGGAAATCGTTCATATTTTCACAATCATAAGCATTGTGATGGGCGAGATGTNCCTCATTCCTCCTTTCCCTCCCTAGCATCATTTTTCTCAGCTGGTAGAACACACTGACGGCGTACTCAATGCTAAACTCAATGTTTAACATGGTGATCGCTTACCCATCGTTAGAGAGCGAAATGCCTTTGTGGACGGGAAAATGGCAACTAGCAATAAATCGAAAATGGCTCAACACAAAAATACATGCGACCATTCAGATCGCAACAAAAACTACTAAATGCGGACGAAACAGTGTGAAACGAATCAGAGACATAAACTTATGCATTTTTCCAAAAAAATTTCTTTGTGCACTGCAATGTGCGGTTATATGTAGATTGCGTGCAGATTTTAATAAAGCCTGACTAATTGGCTCACATGCTTGAATTAAGCTCATATGCTTGATTTAGACGTCTCAAATAAAGACTGAAGAGCTAACTGGAATAGCACGTTGCAGCCAACTTGATGGTATTTTGCGCAAGAAACCGAATATGTTGGCTGAACATGAAAGTGGCCTTCGTTGCATGCAAAATATGGTTAAATTTTTGGTGCGTCTCTGTATGTGTGTCCATTAATTTCATTGTAAAATGGCCAACGTATCGAGGTCACTTATAGAGAAGTACTATAAAATGAGACTCTCCTTTATGTGTCATCTTCAGTCCAATCATCAGTTGGTATTAACAGTTCAGTTCAAGCAGCTGGGATAACGCTGGCAAAGTACCACCGTCATGAAACGTCACTCTACGTATCGCTTTTAGTTACGATGAAAACTGCGGATCGTTTCCGAACTCGTCGGCGGAAGTTCGCACAGTTCGACCGTGAACGCAAACGGTCAAGGTTTGTACGGCTAGTAAAGTCTTCGTAGTTGCATTTAGTTGTGCAGCAATATGCCTCGCTGAATATGCGAGTAACTAGAGCAAGATGAAAATACACTTTCGGTGCCGTTCACAGTTTTTATTCAAATCATCCAGAAAAGAGAGGACTTACAATGCTATGCGAGAAGGGAAGCAACCGCTGAAAGTTAGGAACATGGGCCTAAGCTGCATTTGAAGGACTTGAGCGCTTGTTAATGCTAGTCGAATATGCGCCGTCGATGTTGGTTTTGCTGTTATGGCCGCAAAACATCTCAGCAGCACTACCCGGCTTCTTTTGGAGGTAGCTTGCCAGGTCTGATACATTGGAGCTCGATATCGCGCTCATTGGCCACCGCGTTGTGTTCGGTAACGGCGACTCTTTTTACGAAATTCAGTACCACCAGGGACTCTATACGGCCGTTTCGCGGACGAAATGCCGGAGGGTAATCCTGCAGTTCCTCATTCGGACAGTTTGTTCCTTTTCGATATGTACGAATAATGGCTAAAAGAAAAGGACGTCGAACTGTTCCTTTTTTTTCATAGGGAGATAATGATATGTGGAACAGAAAATCGGGTTATTTTTTAGTGTTATCGATGCGAACACTGAACGTGCTGGACGTTAAGGGAAGATGCTCACTTGATGAAAGCAAAAAATACAGCAGTCACGTCAGTGAGCGATGCTATTTCGTCAGTGCAATTTTAGACCGCCGATACAGGTTACAACGAACGGAAGCGGGTAGCGCAGTCAACCCGCATATTCTCAGACCCACCCCCAGGACAACCACCACAACAGTTCTCGCCGCCATCGCCACAGCGGCCAGCCACAACCACCGCAGTCAGGGTACCATCAGGCGTTGAACGGGAGCCGCAGCATCCTGAAACGTAAGCAGCTTCTTCGCGGACAGTAACATCGGCCACACGACCAAATGACACGACAGCATCCGTAGCCGTGTGCCCAACGTAAGGTCTGACGCGCCGTCACAGGGCATCTCTTTCTTGGTATCCGCACAATATGTTGCTTTGGGGTTGCATCGAAGAGAATTTGGGAGGTGAGAACGATACAGGTGAGAAGTGACTCATAAAAATCCAAAAGAAACGTACATGACGTCGTCTCAGAAGGGTTACAGTGATTCTTTTCTGAACAAAATGCAAAATTTAGAAGAGAAAAATGAAATGATTCATGCTTCGCAAAACATTGGTCCCTCTTTTTTAAGAGAAAAAACAAAAATTTAAAGGAGAAAAGTTGGATGGCCAAATCTCCTCAAAAGTATTCGCGCAACGATCTCATAGGCAGTTCTTCTGACAAAGAAATGTTGCAATTAGTAAAACTATCAGTAAGGGAATGATCACTAACAAAAACATCGAACTATTCTCACCTCTTCTCGCAAGGATGTTCGAGGATGTAGGGTCGCAATGGCCTGGAAACGAGGGTCGGACTTCAGCGGACCTGGTCTTACTACAGCTATCGTTCCCATGGCTACTGGCCTCCTCCCAGTTACCTAATACCTGGCAACTTCCGCCCGCCGTCGACGCAGAAATCGCCGAACTTCGACGACCCGTACGCCATCTCCGATGAGGTGGCGTACGGGTCTTTTGTCCAATTGAGATTCCAACGTTGGCAAACGAATGAAAAGAATATGAAAAAGATTGTTTTGGCTATTGAGATACTTTGCGATAATCGCTTCTAGTGCATCGAAAACAACTACATCCTTAAAATGGAACATCTTTCACTGCATCGGCTAGAAAACTGTTCAGCACCAGGCACAGCCTGAAGGCGCCCAAAATGGGCAACGCTAAACTCCATCAAGACTGGAAAAAAAAAGTTTATGTCACTGCGGTTCGGCCGAAAAGAACAAGTGTTGATGGGGACACCCAAGGCGATTGGTAGTAACGAGTAGTCTGCTGTAACTGCTGTAAATATAGACCATATACTGGTCTGGACTCCTTCGCCGACATGAAGTTCAATGATCGATGACTGTTGCCAATAGATGATTTAACTGTTTTACAAAATACATTGCAATTGCAGCGAAAAAATACGCAAAAAAAATATAGCAAATACAACAAGACGATTTTTTGGTGCTTTATTAACAGTGCTGCCACTAAATCTATTCAAAGTACTTTCTGAAGCTTTGCCATCGAAAAACAAAGTGGACAGAGAACAGTAATGCAAAACAAATGGGAAGCGCTTATCGTTCCAGGAGAATAGCTTAACAAGCGCTTTGACGACTGACTCATTAAGGCATTCGGTTCCACGGTACTCAATAAGAAAAATACTCAAATTTCACCCAATCCGATCGCCTTTAAAAAACTTCTAAAGATCTGCTTTCTGCGATCCGACCGACCGGATATGCTATCCGATTAGTTGAAAAGGTACGTAAATTTTTATCCACTTCGAGCGGGCTCTGGAGATGTGGGAGTAGAGGAACGTGGAACACTAGGATGATAAGGCCGAAGAAGACATTTATTTTAACCAAACCGCTCCTTTTTTAGTGACAACGATGCACACCAACATCAGAACAAAAACAACATCGATGCTTTAATTGAAATTAAATACGCGACACAGGAACAACAATGAATCCGAATCGAGACGGCTTCGGCGCCGTGATCGACATTACACATGCGAAATAGCAACACCCCCATCAGCATAGGTGTTCATCGCACATGCAAACAACACATCAAATGGAGATGCTAAAGCATCGACCACGCGAACACCCCAACGCCCATCGCATATGGAAGGAACCACAATCATAATGGCGTACAAGGTGATTCAAGCGATTTAGTTCGCAAGCGCGATACGGGCATAACTTCACCGGGATCGACAAGATGGTTTGAAAGTGGAAATTGCGCTTAATCCTAGGGAGTAGGTTATGCAACTAGCCTCAGAGTCCTGAGTTTAAACTACGGATTAGACAGATGCAAACAGACACATACACTCGCAAGCATATACCCATATAGGCGATGTCGCCATAGTTCGCTTTGCAAACTGCTAATTTGCCGAAGGCACGGAGTGTTTTTGCATTTCTGCTTATCGGACCTGAGCACTCGTCTGTACCTCAGCAACAGCCTCGTCCTCGGTAGTCAGCCAGCTTAACATTAAACGACTTATTCCAATCGTTTGTCGGTGGTCGACGATGATATTTACGCGAAACAAGCAATAAGGGCCGTTTCACCATTTCGGCAGGAGGCTCCCTAGCCAAAAGCGCCATCCTGAGGTTCCACAACTGCAAGCACTGATAATCAGTTCCATTGTAAATTCCAAAATTGAAGCAAACTTGAAAATGAACATTTCAGATAAGGAAGTAGAAAAAGATGAGAAGTCATGGAGACGAAATGGATAATTAACTTGCATAATTAGCAAACTTGAAAGGCTGACAAACATTCGAAATTAGTCACTTCACAGCAGATACTGAAACAGCCAGATAAAATAATGAATGGCTGACGTTCTGGAAGGACCAGGTACAATTGTATTCATAGACTGGCGGATGCGCACCATTCGATGATTCACGTTTGCCATTTATTCCACAATCAAACTTGATAGAGCGCCGCCTTTCAACGCTGAGAATGCTTTCGAACTGTGTTTGCGGCAGCACTTACACCAATGCACACATCCAAAATACCATTCAAATTTTCATCGCTGATTTAGGATGAAAACTGAATCAAGTGTTTTATCTGATGGATGACGTATCGAACGCAGGTACCATTTAGGAAAATAGGAAAATCGATGCATACTATAATACCATTAAGAGACTAAAGAAGCAATCAAGTGCAGGAAGTGCAGCTAATGATAAGATGATAACGTCTCATCATTCCCTGTGTATGCAACGGACATGAATAATGATTTAGGACTCAGCAGTGCAGTAAATATGTGGTTCTCAAAGTACCACATGAGTATGAAGCATAAAACGTATTGTACGAGGGAAAGTTGCTTAGAGAGCAAATGTAAATGAAGAATCTACATAGCCCACTTGATAAGTGAAACGTCCAATATGACTGACATCAAAGTAAGCAGTCGCCTATTGTCATGCGCTGATGAAAAAAATGAAATTTAAGAAATAAGTAAAATAAAGAACGCATACCTGGCCACGCATCACTCGCAACTGATTGTACTTCAGAAAGCGATTCACTTCCGTATCGTACTTGAAAAGCGTTTTTATATCGTCGCATAACTCTTGCACGAACTGAGGAGTTAACAGTCTCAGAAGGTGTGCACGAAGGTCCTCGTCCCAAGACTGAATATTAGAGAAACATTAGCTTTACGCTAGCCACAAAACGCTGATTTAAATCGCTGATATTCTTTAAGTGGAACGATTTCGACATTGAATTAAAGCTAAAGCGAATAGCACACAACAATACGATCCTATAAGGAATCCAAGGTATGTGTACGTATGTTCTATCCTTTTGCTTGTTTAATTGACGAACCAATGATAAAATTCGGCGGACATAATCCACCAAATGCGGGGATTTCCGTACGAACCTTCGGTAAAATTCCTAATTGTTTGAATAAATTATAATGTGTGGAAAAATAACCCGAGTGTAAGAGTTAGTCGCAGAAAAAACTGCTCCAAGCATGATTTACAGAATCAAAAGCAGCCACCAGCTGATACATAATGCTGAATTCTATAGAGTGTATTTAAACACAGCCTGACAGCCTGGCGCATGAATTTCTTCTCGAGAAATAGAACATTTCCAGCGAAACAGCGCAAAAAATTTTTGAGAAAGCTGACATGGAGGAAGACAGCAACTGTGCTCTCTCGAAAAAATTACATGCCCAGAAAACTGCGTATCAATGGAAACGGTCTAATGGTCGATAGCGCAGAAAAGCCTGTTCGTAGCCAAATGTTTTTCACTTCACTTCAAGGCGTTTATCTTTGAAAATTAAATCGTCTCATGCGGGATTTTGAAAAGCGCACATTGCATCAGCTTCCGGATATGCTTTCCAACACGTTCTTTAGCAGAAATTCGTCTAAGAACCAAACAGCATATCCTATGATGTTTTGCGCGGTCAATCACCTATTGTTCACCTGTGCCTCCTCATCGACTAGTTATATCTATCATTGACATGTTGTTTCACATTGCAACGATGACCTTAATTTAGACACAAAAATTTGCACTCACCATTTTTGCCCAACTGAGATGCGCCCATCCGAAGGGGAATGGTCTAAGTCGACTAGTTGTCTCGGGATGTTTTACGGGAAACGCAAGACCGTTGTCAATCGCTGCTATTTCCATAACTTTGTTTTTCTCATACCTAAGTTACGTCAAATTTTTATGCAAGACAAGTTTATCGTCTTCAAGGGCTATCAAGCCAATTCGTTCTGCGACCTTTACTCGTTTGGAAACTCGGTCCCATCCACTCGCTCCTCCTTCATTCATTAGTTGCCCTTGCAGACTGGAAAAATCAGGCGTACGTCACATGATGAAGACGCTTGGACACAAAGAAATGCATGAAAGATAAGCATGCCTCATGCATCAGCCAGCTTAACATTAAACGACTTATTCCAATCGTTTGTCGGTGGTCGACGATGATATTTACGCGAAACAAGCAATAAGGGCCGTTTCACCATTTCGGCAGGAGGCTCCCTAGCCAAAAGCGCCATCCTGAGGTTCCACAACTGCAAGCACTGATAATCAGTTCCATTGTAAATTCCAAAATTGAAGCAAACTTGAAAATGAACATTTCAGATAAGGAAGTAGAAAAAGATGAGAAGTCATGGAGACGAAATGGATAATTAACTTGCATAATTAGCAAACTTGAAAGGCTGACAAACATTCGAAATTAGTCACTTCACAGCAGATACTGAAACAGCCAGATAAAATAATGAATGGCTGACGTTCTGGAAGGACCAGGTACAATTGTATTCATAGACTGGCGGATGCGCACCATTCGATGATTCACGTTTGCCATTTATTCCACAATCAAACTTGATAGAGCGCCGCCTTTCAACGCTGAGAATGCTTTCGAACTGTGTTTGCGGCAGCACTTACACCAATGCACACATCCAAAATACCATTCAAATTTTCATCGCTGATTTAGGATGAAAACTGAATCAAGTGTTTTATCTGATGGATGACGTATCGAACGCAGGTACCATTTAGGAAAATAGGAAAATCGATGCATACTATAATACCATTAAGAGACTAAAGAAGCAATCAAGTGCAGGAAGTGCAGCTAATGATAAGATGATAACGTCTCATCATTCCCTGTGTATGCAACGGACATGAATAATGATTTAGGACTCAGCAGTGCAGTAAATATGTGGTTCTCAAAGTACCACATGAGTATGAAGCATAAAACGTATTGTACGAGGGAAAGTTGCTTAGAGAGCAAATGTAAATGAAGAATCTACATAGCCCACTTGATAAGTGAAACGTCCAATATGACTGACATCAAAGTAAGCAGTCGCCTATTGTCATGTGCTGATGAAAAAAATGAAATTTAAGAAATAAGTAAAATAAAGAACGCATACCTGGCCACGCATCACTCGCAACTGATTGTACTTCAGAAAGCGATTCACTTCCGTATCGTACTTGAAAAGCGTTTTTATATCGTCGCATAACTCTTGCACGAACTGAGGAGTTAACAGTCTCAGAAGGTGTGCACGAAGGTCCTCGTCCCAAGACTGAATATTAGAGAAACATTAGCTTTACGCTAGCCACAAAACGCTGATTTAAATCGCTGATATTCTTTAAGTGGAACGATTTCGACATTGAATTAAAGCTAAAGCGAATAGCACACAACAATACGATCCTATAAGGAATCCAAGGTATGTGTACGTATGTTCTATCCTTTTGCTTGTTTAATTGACGAACCAATGATAAAATTCGGCGGACATAATCCACCAAATGCGGGGATTTCCGTACGAACCTTCGGTAAAATTCCTAATTGTTTGAATAAATTATAATGTGTGGAAAAATAACCCGAGTGTAAGAGTTAGTCGCAGAAAAAACTGCTCCAAGCATGATTTACAGAATCAAAAGCAGCCACCAGCTGATACATAATGCTGAATTCTATAGAGTGTATTTAAACACAGCCTGACAGCCTGGCGCATGAATTTCTTCTCGAGAAATAGAACATTTCCAGCGAAACAGCGCAAGAATTTTTGAGAAAGCTGACATGGAGGAAGACAGCAACTGTGCTCTCTCGAAAAAATTACATGCCCAGAAAACTGCGTATCAATGGAAACGGTCTAATGGTCGATAGCGCAGAAAAGCCTGTTCGTAGCCAAATGTTTTTCACTTCACTTCAAGGCGTTTATCTTTGAAAATTAAATCGTCTCATGCGGGATTTTGAAAAGCGCACATTGCATCAGCTTCCGGATATGCTTTCCAACACGTTCTTTAGCAGAAATTCGTCTAAGAACCAAACAGCATATCCTATGATGTTTTGCGCGGTCAATCACCTATTGTTCACCTGTGCCTCCTCATCGACTAGTTATATCTATCATTGACATGTTGTTTCACATTGCAACGATGACCTTAATTTAGACACAAAAATTTGCACTCACCATTTTTGCCCAACTGAGATGCGCCCATCCGAAGGGGAATGGTCTAAGTCGACTAGTTGTCTCGGGATGTTTTACGGGAAACGCAAGACCGTTGTCAATCGCTGCTATTTCCATAACTTTGTTTTTCTCATACCTAAGTTACGTCAAATTTTTATGCAAGACAAGTTTATCGTCTTCAAGGGCTATCAAGCCAATTCGTTCTGCGACCTTTACTCGTTTGGAAACTCAGTCCCATCCACTCGCTCCTCCTTCATTCATTAGTTGCCCTTGCAGACTGGAAAAATCAGGCGTACGTCACATGATGAAGACGCTTGGACATAAAGAAATGCATGAAAGATAAGTTTGCCTTATGCAGATGAAAGAGTCTTGGGTTTTCACTTTGTTGCGGCCCCAAATATACGCCGTCGTCATCCTGGGAGATTGAAGGCGATAAGGGACCAAGAGGAGCGGGGAGGGGGGAGGGGAGAGAGATAAAGGAGAGGAGGAAGGGGGAGGCAATGAACTGGTGGGACATAATGAATGATAGCGAAATGGGTGAACACTTCCATTCGGCTTTTCTATCGCGTAACAAACAAAGAGCGCCGCAGTCTTGACATCCTCCTTCCTTGATCTTTCCTCTCTTTGGCCACTTACCGCTCAAGTTCCGCTATCTTGAGGTCACTATGTGATCATCTAAGTTTCGCTGTTCTATCCAAAGATAGAAAAGAAGTTCATGCCAATCCAAAGCGTGGCTAACAAAGATAAATAATGAGACACATTCTAGGTGGTCGTGAAACTGAATGAGAATTCGCCCTCTATGCAAAATAGTTACTTGTCCTTACATAAATGAGTCCAACTATCAACAACTACTGCCGTGGCATAACGAAAACTTAAGACATACGTGGATGCTCTATGCATTTTTCACGCATGCATTATTTGGCAAGCCCGACTTAAGCGTATGACGTGCGCCTTACGTCTTCGATCTAGATACGGTCGAGGCTTTCACATAGTGGTAACATCACAACGGAAGAATTTGGAAAAAAACAGTAGGGAAGCGTTAACAACGTGAAATACCGAACGAATAGCGTACTTGATTAGCCAGTTATCCATATGTCGGTCGGTATTCCTGATGACATAATCAAGAACGCACATTTTTTGAAATAGCATCTTAAACCGCTCGGCTTCCTTATGTGTTAAAGGACATGGACGACCTTCTTTCGACCACTCGGGCACAATACTGTTTGCGCTCACGTAACCGTGTACAAATAACTGCAACATCACACATTATGATATAGCTTTACCAACTGCAAAACGCTGTGTTCTTGCTGAAGCAGTGTTCGATCGCATGGCTCAACTTCAAAATAGATGCCCGCAATATAGGTCCGAACACTTTCAAGGATTTTAAACTAGTATAATTTTGGGAAAGCACACAATCGATTAATATCAGCAGTTTAGAAATAAAACCTTAAAAAACAAGTGGCAAAATGCAAATTGTTGCAAGGTACATGCTCTTTGCAATCTTGCCCATCTATTAAACCAATCTGTCAACAAGAACGACAAAGTCAACATTCAAAAATTCACCTGGTAGCTACCTGCCTTCAGTTTAGGCACCTTTGTCTTCCAACAAGTCCGACTATAGAAAAATGCTGGAGAGGCGAGCTTCACAACGCGTGTTTTCGGCACAATATGCAACTGCAATAACAAAGCGCTACTGACTCAAGTTAACACCGCTAAACCTCAGCAATCAGTCGGCATATGTTTTCTTTAAGGGCTTTAAAGCATTGTGAATTACTAAGGAATAACAACACAATGTACACCTTGCTACCACCACTAGTTTTACCTTTACTAGGACTACTACCTGGTATAGATTTATAGGTTTTGGATCTCGCTGTTATTTAAAATCAACAGCCCTGAGGTATTACCTTTAATGGTTAGCTATCGGCTAGTCAGAGAAGTGCGAGATAGCAGCCTGCCAGTCACATTTTCTCGATATTTATAGAAGTTGACAAAAGTTATCTTGGCATTTATACCGTACAGTACCTTCTTCGTTGCTTACATCTGCATAGGCTGAATTCTGCAACCGCTATTTTACGACTTCTCCTCAGTAGCTAACTGTTTTGCACTTTTTTCGAGCATCATGTAACCTATAGTCTTCTGTTCTATGGAATCGAAAAAGTGGAAACGCTCGAATTATCATGCAATGACTTCCTCAGTAAGATACAAAGGTTCAAGGAAAAGAAAGAAACATCGTAGGAGAGGAAGTACAGAACAATTCAACTTGTGGAACAGTTTTCATTGGGTGGTCAGGTATGGGGCCGGTGGGTATATTTGAAGGGGGGGATTGATCTGACGAACCTTCGTTCTCTTGCCGCCCCAACGAGGTGAATGTTCGACTGAAAGGATTTACGATTGTTTTTTTTTCATGAAAAGCCTCTTTCCTGAGCTCCCGGTGGATGGGCTTTACGGTAGCGAAACCGACCATTACTCAGATTATTGGAAATGTGGCTTACCTCGAGTTTTTCGTCAACCAACGAAGCACCCGTCTCGGATAGATAGCCGTTGTTGGGTATTAGGCAAGCCCTGCCGAAGCAACAGAAGCAAAGAATCCGTTGAAAGAACTTCGGCCATTTTGGATTTAATGGCGCAAATGGCTCTTCGTTTTTCGGTTTAAATACGGCGATCGTTTCTTCGTTAACGTCCCGTATGAAGTACGAACCTGATGATTATGACGAATGTGGGAACTAAACTATTCATCTCATTCATACAACTCGAATAAGGTTGAAGTTTTCGCAAGTTTTAGGGCGCCTGGTGGCTACAACTCACACATCTTCGACAAATACACACACAGCACGGTCCCTTGCTCAAAGATAGAGCTGACGAAAAGCTCAGGTGCTGACAGACGCTCCAAGTTGTGTAGTACTCAACAGAGGACAGTCTCTGCCGCGGTTGGACTCTCATAGGAACCTCATTATGCTGTGCATATCTGTTATTGAGTTGATCTTTAGCACGAATCTTCAGAACCTCTAAGGAAGTGTTCATGAAAAATACAAACTGAATTTCTGAAAAATCTGTGTTAACAGGTGAGGAAGTCTGGCTCACAGAGTAAAATTTCCATATGATCTAGTAGCATTCAACAACTTCACCAATGTCTTGGCCGAACTTCATGTTTTATCTGTGAATCAATGCGCAGCGCTCTAGGTGACCTACCGGAACTCCCTGAGGGGATCCTCAACGGGCGGACACCCGCATTCATAGCATCTGCACATCTACGCAGGTTCTCATTGAAATCTTCGTCCTCAACGTTTGTCGTGCCCAACTTCGTCGACGCTACGTACTCGTGTATGCGCCTTGCCCACGATGTATCGCTCTGGCGTGATGTTGAAGGTAAAGATGAAGACCATGACTTTATGTCCTTCAAGAAGGAAAATACTTCAAATTCGGTACCTTTTATTTGGCCAATGAGGGACCCTAGCTCATCTAAGTATTCCTCTAAGTATCAATAACCCAACGCTACAACTGCTAGGATTTTAGATATCTTTCCCGTAACTCTTTTCTGGATTTCGCTCGACGGATCTCCCTCCTTCCCGATTTCTGCCGACACTGCAACCAAAATTCCAGCGCGCAAGCCAATGATGTGTACCCCATTGTTGTGCGGAAACAATAAGATAGCAACCGCTTATTATTCACAATGTCAATCAATATTAACAGAGGAATGATCAAAGACTGCATTAACCCGACTATGACTATCCGAGGGTTACCGCCAGCCCTACGTGATTTCGTTTCCTACGGCCGACTACGATGGGACTATCACGAGTATATAACACCATACGATAATGAACTAGATGCACATGCACATGTTCACAAGAATACATCACTCATTTCAGATCATGCCCCGCAGCGCAACACATGATACTGAGGAATACATGGCTGCCGCTAAAAATCGCGGTTCTAACATGGGGATCCGTGGGTCATGGAAGTCCGTTTTGAGCAGCATTTTTTGGGCGACAGCAGCAAATTCCACAGTGCATTTGTTTCAGTTCGAAAAAGAAGTTACAAACGCAGCCAGATGTGATAAAATTTAATTAAGCGCTGACTCGACTGAATTTTTTCATTTTCTTTCTAAATTTGCCAATTCCTTCTGAAACGATATCAAATGAACTTCGTATAGATGCAGGTGACGCTCATTCACAAAAACGACTTATTGCATATATATTATTGAAACGTTAAAGAAAACAAATTAATGCGCAATTCAACAAAAAGTCCATCGCAAATAATTCTACTTCTTCTCACTGCACGCTTATGCACTCTTCAATAAGGCTACGCATTTACAATTCTCGCTTAATAGTTTTTTTTTAATCAGTGACTGCTTTGAGGGACAACTTACCCACAAAGGATTCCAGAAAGGGAGCTATGATAAGGAACCCCTCACCCCTCCCCATTTCCCACTTTCCCACTTGTATGTACTGTATCTCTCGAAGAGGTTTTCATATAACGCAACTAATACCTATCCTCCAATCATTCACTCGTTCTTTTTCATCCCTTCTACCATCTTCAGTCACATAGCCAACATGCAAGTTCCTAGAAGAATTCTGCTTCCTCAAAAGCAACATTAAGTGAAGGGACATAAAATTAGATAAAATACACAGGTGAAGCAGAAATTAAATGAAATAAAAGGAACCTCGCTCTCAGCATTCGAGTCTCTCCCTGTTCTTGAAGAGCAGGAAGTTTGTTGCTGAGCCGATTCAGCCCCTTTGTCGTCAAATTCTGTTTGCAGCGATTTCGTTATAACTTTAATTCCACTTTTATCTCCCATCCTTTCGTTTTGATCTCCGTCGATTCCTCCTCTCTTTCTTGAATTTTCGTTCTCCGCTTCTTCCTCCATAGTTCTCTCTCAGCACTCGGTCAACAAGACCACGGATGCTTCTCTCCTCACTAAATGGCTTCCACTTGTATCACACACGCCCTTCATCCTGTCCTATCCCCTTAAGTAAAACAGAAAGAAACGAGCAAACGCACGCAACATGCCGTCAAGCTTTGCCACAGTCGCTTTTAATAATTAGAAGCCTTCATGTTAATAGAAACTCGGTGATCCTGAACGCATTCGTATTGGATAAAAAGAACTTTTTGAAAATGATATGGTCATATAAGCTTGGTATGTAACAAGCGGCTACCACGATATGCGCTTTGGCAATTCCGCCAATCAAACCAAGTGGTCACGTGAATAAACGAAATAAACGTGCATGCATCATAATGAACTGGTACTGCGAAATAAACTGCCAGTTGTACAACAGTTCTAACTAAAAATCGCCTTTCCGCTTAGTCACTGTTTTTTGAAACGATGTAGTATTTTTTGTTATTACGAAGTTACCCTACTCTTCCGCTTATCATAAGTCGCAAAAGAAACAACTCCGAGCCAAGTAAGTTCACCGGGTCACTCTTCCCTCTCCGCTTACATATATGATGTATACATTACACCTCATTTACGAGTGACCCCACTAGTCAGTCGAGCACATGGCACTTTCAAGCCTTTACAAAGTTACGAACGATGCGGCGACGAACGCGTTCGACGAACCGCTCAGCTCGCCAACAATCGCGATAAGGGAACGGACGGAGGCTCGAACTGATTTGAAATGCTTGACTCACTTCATGCAAATCTGATGTTTGCATAGCATCTTCGCTAATGACGTCAACCTTTTCTATTCGGACACAGTGGTTACGTATTTTAACCTGCACCTCCCCTTCCCTCGTAAAGTAGATATTGTTGTGTTTTTTGAAGTTGGGGGAGGAGGATGTCGGAATACCTTACCTTGAATTCCTTGAACAGCTGTGGTTTCATCGATTTCATCGTTCTGTCCATCGACGCAGCTGGTAAATTTTCCATCTATCGCGTTCCTGAGCTACCCGCATCCAGGCGACGCCACATACACGTCGCAGCGGATCTTCCTATCTTGTTGGTGGTCTGCCGCGCGGTCGCTTAACATCTCTTGTGTACCATTCTACGATTTGCTTAGTCCATCTGTTGTCTTTCATCCTGGCTACGTGACCAGCCCATCTTTGTTCTCTTTTGTACATCTCTTCGATAACGTCTTTCACGCCAGAACTTGAAGGCAAATCTTCGTTCGCGATGTGTTGTATTCTACTAACACCCACCATGCGTCTTTCCATGGCCCGCTGAGTGGTCGAAACTGATGGTGAGTTCTCCTTCTGCCTGCTTTTATACGCTTTCTTATCAAGCGAAGGTTGAGCACAAAGAGAAGAAAGAGCAGCGTCCAACAATCGTTCGATTAGGAGGAAATAAAACTGATGGTGAGTTCTCCTTCTGCCTGCTTTTATACGCTTTCTTATCAAGCGAAGGTTGAGCACAAAGAGAAGAAAGAGCAGCGTCCAACAATCGTTCGATTAGGAGGAAATAAAACTGATGGTGAGTTCTCCTTCTGCCTGCTTTTATACGCTTTCTTATCAAGCGAAGGTTGAGCACAAAGAGAAGAAAGAGCAGCGTCCAACAATCGTTCGATTAGGAGGAAATAAAACTGATGGTGAGTTCTCCTTCTGCCTGCTTTTATACGCTTTCTTATCAAGCGAAGGTTGAGCACAAAGAGAAGAAAGAGCAGCGTCCAACAATCGTTCGATTAGGAGGAAATAAAACTGATGGTGAGTTCTCCTTCTGCCTGCTTTTATACGCTTTCTTATCAAGCGAAGGTTGAGCACAAAGAGAAGAAAGAGCAGCGTCCAACAATCGTTCGATTAGGAGGAAATAAAACTGATGGTGAGTTCTCCTTCTGCCTGCTTTTATACGCTTTCTTATCAAGCGAAGGTTGAGCACAAAGAGAAGAAAGAGCAGCGTCCAACAATCGTTCGATTAGGAGGAAATAAAACTGATGGTGAGTTCTCCTTCTGCCTGCTTTTATACGCTTTCTTATCAAGCGAAGGTTGAGCACAAAGAGAAGAAAGAGCAGCGTCCAACAATCGTTCGATTAGGAGGAAATAAAACTGATGGTGAGTTCTCCTTCTGCCTGCTTTTATACGCTTTCTTATCAAGCGAAGGTTGAGCACAAAGAGAAGAAAGAGCAGCGTCCAACAATCGTTCGATTAGGAGGAAATAAAACTGATGGTGAGTTCTCCTTCTGCCTGCTTTTATACGCTTTCTTATCAAGCGAAGGTTGAGCACAAAGAGAAGAAAGAGCAGCGTCCAACAATCGTTCGATTAGGAGGAAATAAAACTGATGGTGAGTTCTCCTTCTGCCTGCTTTTATACGCTTTCTTATCAAGCGAAGGTTGAGCACAAAGAGAAGAAAGAGCAGCGTCCAACAATCGTTCGATTAGGAGGAAATAAAACTGATGGTGAGTTCTCCTTCTGCCTGCTTTTATACGCTTTCTTATCAAGCGAAGGTTGAGCACAAAGAGAAGAAAGAGCAGCGTCCAACAATCGTTCGATTAGGAGGAAATAAAACTGATGGTGAGTTCTCCTTCTGCCTGCTTTTATACGCTTTCTTATCAAGCGAAGGTTGAGCACAAAGAGAAGAAAGAGCAGCGTCCAACAATCGTTCGATTAGGAGGAAATAAAACTGATGGTGAGTTCTCCTTCTGCCTGCTTTTATACGCTTTCTTATCAAGCGAAGGTTGAGCACAAAGAGAAGAAAGAGCAGCGTCCAACAATCGTTCGATTAGGAGGAAATAAAACTGATGGTGAGTTCTCCTTCTGCCTGCTTTTATACGCTTTCTTATCAAGCGAAGGTTGAGCACAAAGAGAAGAAAGAGCAGCGTCCAACAATCGTTCGATTAGGAGGAAATAAAACTGATGGTGAGTTCTCCTTCTGCCTGCTTTTATACGCTTTCTTATCAAGCGAAGGTTGAGCACAAAGAGAAGAAAGAGCAGCGTCCAACAATCGTTCGATTAGGAGGAAATAAAACTGATGGTGAGTTCTCCTTCTGCCTGCTTTTATACGCTTTCTTATCAAGCGAAGGTTGAGCACAAAGAGAAGAAAGAGCAGCGTCCAACAATCGTTCGATTAGGAGGAAATAAAACTGATGGTGAGTTCTCCTTCTGCCTGCTTTTATACGCTTTCTTATCAAGCGAAGGTTGAGCACAAAGAGAAGAAAGAGCAGCGTCCAACAATCGTTCGATTAGGAGGAAATAAAACTGATGGTGAGTTCTCCTTCTGCCTGCTTTTATACGCTTTCTTATCAAGCGAAGGTTGAGCACAAAGAGAAGAAAGAGCAGCGTCCAACAATCGTTCGATTAGGAGGAAATAAAACTGATGGTGAGTTCTCCTTCTGCCTGCTTTTATACGCTTTCTTATCAAGCGAAGGTTGAGCACAAAGAGAAGAAAGAGCAGCGTCCAACAATCGTTCGATTAGGAGGAAATAAAACTGATGGTGAGTTCTCCTTCTGCCTGCTTTTATACGCTTTCTTATCAAGCGAAGGTTGAGCACAAAGAGAAGAAAGAGCAGCGTCCAACAATCGTTCGATTAGGAGGAAATAAAACTGATGGTGAGTTCTCCTTCTGCCTGCTTTTATACGCTTTCTTATCAAGCGAAGGTTGAGCACAAAGAGAAGAAAGAGCAGCGTCCAACAATCGTTCGATTAGGAGGAAATAAAACTGATGGTGAGTTCTCCTTCTGCCTGCTTTTATACGCTTTCTTATCAAGCGAAGGTTGAGCACAAAGAGAAGAAAGAGCAGCGTCCAACAATCGTTCGATTAGGAGGAAATAAAACTGATGGTGAGTTCTCCTTCTGCCTGCTTTTATACGCTTTCTTATCAAGCGAAGGTTGAGCACAAAGAGAAGAAAGAGCAGCGTCCAACAATCGTTCGATTAGGAGGAAATAAAACTGATGGTGAGTTCTCCTTCTGCCTGCTTTTATACGCTTTCTTATCAAGCGAAGGTTGAGCACAAAGAGAAGAAAGAGCAGCGTCCAACAATCGTTCGATTAGGAGGAAATAAAACTGATGGTGAGTTCTCCTTCTGCCTGCTTTTATACGCTTTCTTATCAAGCGAAGGTTGAGCACAAAGAGAAGAAAGAGCAGCGTCCAACAATCGTTCGATTAGGAGGAAATAAAACTGATGGTGAGTTCTCCTTCTGCCTGCTTTTATACGCTTTCTTATCAAGCGAAGGTTGAGCACAAAGAGAAGAAAGAGCAGCGTCCAACAATCGTTCGATTAGGAGGAAATAAAACTGATGGTGAGTTCTCCTTCTGCCTGCTTTTATACGCTTTCTTATCAAGCGAAGGTTGAGCACAAAGAGAAGAAAGAGCAGCGTCCAACAATCGTTCGATTAGGAGGAAATAAAACTGATGGTGAGTTCTCCTTCTGCCTGCTTTTATACGCTTTCTTATCAAGCGAAGGTTGAGCACAAAGAGAAGAAAGAGCAGCGTCCAACAATCGTTCGATTAGGAGGAAATAAAACTGATGGTGAGTTCTCCTTCTGCCTGCTTTTATACGCTTTCTTATCAAGCGAAGGTTGAGCACAAAGAGAAGAAAGAGCAGCGTCCAACAATCGTTCGATTAGGAGGAAATAAAACTGATGGTGAGTTCTCCTTCTGCCTGCTTTTATACGCTTTCTTATCAAGCGAAGGTTGAGCACAAAGAGAAGAAAGAGCAGCGTCCAACAATCGTTCGATTAGGAGGAAATAAAACTGATGGTGAGTTCTCCTTCTGCCTGCTTTTATACGCTTTCTTATCAAGCGAAGGTTGAGCACAAAGAGAAGAAAGAGCAGCGTCCAACAATCGTTCGATTAGGAGGAAATAAAACTGATGGTGAGTTCTCCTTCTGCCTGCTTTTATACGCTTTCTTATCAAGCGAAGGTTGAGCACAAAGAGAAGAAAGAGCAGCGTCCAACAATCGTTCGATTAGGAGGAAATAAAACTGATGGTGAGTTCTCCTTCTGCCTGCTTTTATACGCTTTCTTATCAAGCGAAGGTTGAGCACAAAGAGAAGAAAGAGCAGCGTCCAACAATCGTTCGATTAGGAGGAAATAAAACTGATGGTGAGTTCTCCTTCTGCCTGCTTTTATACGCTTTCTTATCAAGCGAAGGTTGAGCACAAAGAGAAGAAAGAGCAGCGTCCAACAATCGTTCGATTAGGAGGAAATAAAACTGATGGTGAGTTCTCCTTCTGCCTGCTTTTATACGCTTTCTTATCAAGCGAAGGTTGAGCACAAAGAGAAGAAAGAGCAGCGTCCAACAATCGTTCGATTAGGAGGAAATAAAACTGATGGTGAGTTCTCCTTCTGCCTGCTTTTATACGCTTTCTTACCTACCTTGAATATCTTGAACAGCTGTGGTTTCATTGATTTCATGGTTCTATCCATCGATGCAGCTGGCAAATTTTCAATCTATCGCGATCCTGAGCTCGCCGCATGCAGGCGACGCCATATACACGTCGCAGCGGATCTTCCTATCTTGTTGGTGGTCTGCCGCGCGGTCGCTTAACATCTCTTGTGTACCATTCTACGATTTGCTTAGTCCATCTGTTGTCTTTCATCCTGGCTACGTGACCAGCCCATCTTTGTTTTCTTTTGTACATCTCTTCGATAACGTCTTTCCCGCCAGAACTTGAAGGCAAATCTTCGTTCGCGATGTGTTGTATTCTACTAAAACCCACCATGCGTCTTTCCATGGCCCGCTGAGTGGTCGCTAATTTGTTTTCTTCAGCGAGCGTGATATTCCACGTTCCACACCCATACAGTAGAACAAGGGGAACGGTGGAATTGAAAAAGTTCTGCTTTTACTGACGGTGTTGTCTTCGCATCGCAGAAGATATCCTTGACCTTAGTGAATGCTGTCCACGCTGCTCTTCTTCTCCTGCTCAGCTCCATGCCCAAACCGTTGTTCATTTGCATGATTTGTCCCAGGTATGGATAATGTCCCACGACCTCGACGTTCTCATTACCGAGTTCGAGGTAAGCTGAGGACAAAATGCATTCTTCATCAACTTCGTTTTACCGTCGTGAATGCTGAGCCCAATTTTCTTGGCTTGATTGTTGAGCTCATTTAGTAACTTCTGCAACTTTTCTGGGTCGTCTGCAACGAGCACTATGTCATCCGCAAAGAGAAGCATTTGAAGTTCTTCACCGTAAACACTGAAGCCGCCCGCAGTCTCCATTTTTATCAGAACGCCTTCGAGAGCTGATGAAAAGGCTTTCGGGGAGCAGATATCTCCTTGTTTTAGACCTCTTCCGATTTTTATACTTACTGGTCTTTCGAATAGTGTGATCTCCGTGTTGGATTCGAATAGTGAATCCTCGATGATACGAACGTACATGGGATCCACTCCTTGATCGGAGAGGCTTTGGAGTGCGGCGTTGTGCTCCACCGAGTCAAAGGCTCTCTTGAAGTCTACGAAGAGTAGGCAGAGCGGCACCTCGTAATCTCTGCATCTTTCTATAAGCTGTGTTAGGGCGAAAATGCGGTCGATTGTAGAAAACCGCTTTCGGAAACCTGCCTGCTCACGTCTTGTGTTTTCATCGAGGATTGATTCAATTCAGTTATAGATTACCCTCATGAAAATTTTGTAGACATGTGAGAGCAGACATATCGGACGATAGTTACGTCCGTTTCCTTTTTTTTTCGTTTCTTTTTTTCTCTCATACCTTTTCATAATTTCCTCATGGTTTCCTTTTTTGGGTATTAGCACTGTTCGCGATCGTTCCCATTCTGCCGGTATTTTTCCCAGCTTTAAGTACCACGAAAACCTAGCGCTCATAACGTCGATCTTTTCTATTCGGACATAGTGGTTACGTATTTCAACCTGCACCCTCCCTTCCCTCGTAAAGTAGATATTGTTGTGTTTTTTGAAGTTGGGGGAGGAGGATGTCGGAATACCTTACCTTGAATTCCTTGAACAGCTGTGGTTTCATCGATTTCATCGTTCTGTCCATCGACGCAGCTGGTAAATTTTCCATCTATCGCGTTCCTGAGCTACCCGCATCCAGGCGACGCCATATACACGTCGCAGCGGATCTTCCTATCTTGTTGGTGGTCTGCCGCGCGGTCGCTTAACATCGCTTGTGTACCATTCTACGATTTGCTTAGTCCATCTGTTGTCTTTCATCCTGGCTACGTGACCAGCCCATCTTTGTTTTCTTTTGTACATCTCTTCGATAACGTCTTTCCCGCCAGAACTTGAAGGCAAATCTTCGTTCGCGATGTGTTGTATTCTACTAAAACCCACCATGCGTCTTTCCATGGCCCGCTGAGTGGTCGCTAATTTGTTTTCTTCAGCGAGCGTGATATTCCACGTTCCACACCCATACAGTAGAACAAGGGGAACGGTGGAATTGAAAAAGTTCTGCTTTTACTGACGGTGTTGTCTTCGCATCGCAGAAGATATCCTTGAGCTTAGTGAATGCTGTCCACGCTGCTCTTCTTCTCCTGCTCAGCTCCATGCCCAAACCGTTGTTCATTTGCATGATTTGTCCCAGGTATGGATAATGTCCCACGACCTCGACGTTCTCATTACCGAGTTCGAGGTAAGCTGAGGACAAAATGCATTCTTCATCAACTTCGTTTTACCGTCGTGAATGCTGAGCCCAATTTTCTTGGCTTGATTGTTGAGCTCATTTAGTAACTTCTGCAACTTTTCTGGGTCGTCTGCAACGAGCACTATGTCATCCGCAAAGAGAAGCATTTGAAGTTCTTCACCGTAAACACTGAAGCCGCCCGCAGTCTCCATTTTTATCAGAACGCCTTCGAGAGCTGATGAAAAGGCTTTCGGGGAGCAGATATCTCCTTGTTTTAGACCTCTTCCGATTTTTATACTTACTGGTCTTTCGAATAGTGTGATCTCCGTGTTGGATTCGAATAGTGAATCCTCGATGATACGAACGTACATGGGATCCACTCCTTGATCGGAGAGGCTTTGGAGTGCGGCGTTGTGCTCCACCGAGTCAAAGGCTTTCTTGAAGTCTACGAAGAGTAGGCAGAGCGGCACCTTGTAATCTCTGCATCTTTCTATAAGCTGTGTTAGGGCGAAAATGCGGTCGATTGTAGAAAACCGCTTTCGGAAACCTGCCTGCTCACGTCTTGTGTTTTCGTCGAGGATTGATTCAATTCAGTTATAGATTACCCTCATGAAAATTTTGTAGACATGTGAGAGCAGACTATCGGACGATAGTTACGTCCGTTTCTTTTTTTTCGTTTCTTTTTTTCTCTCATACCTTTTCATAATTTCCTCATGGTTTCCTTTTTTGGGTATTAGCACTGTTCGCGATCGTTTCCATTCTGCCGGTATTTTTCCCAGGTTTAAGTACCACGAAAACCTAGCGCTCATAACGTCGATCTTTTCTATTCGGACATAGTGGTTACGTATTTCAACCTGCACCCTCCCTTCCCTCGTAAAGTAGATATTGTTGTGTTTTTTGTAGTTGGGGGAGGAGGATGTCGGAATAGATTGCCTAAATTCCAAACCTCCGGTCATTCGGGCTCAGCTTATTGCAAGTCGTGTTATGGCATGAGGTGATCGTTCGCTGAATGTCGGATAATTCCAAGCTTCACCCCAAAATCTCAATAGACCTGCACAAAATCGGAATAATCTAATTCAACGAAAGAAACGAAACACATCCAAAGTTGTCTTTAAAAGCGATTTTGCAACACAATGAACGTGCGAATCGCATTGGCCTTGCACGTTATTTCAAAAGGTATTTGTTTAAACGTGTAACATTAAAAAATGTCGAGCCTGGTTTGATAAGTTGTTCATTTCGAGATGGACATATGTGCTACGAGCTGAACACAACGTTATTGTAACGCAGGGCAGGTGCGCTTAAACTATATCCTATGCATTCGCGAGGACGTTCGTTAAGGTTTTATACTGGCGAAGAATAATCGAACAGAGGAGTGGAAGACGAAGAGCAATTTTTGATGAACATCATATACAAGCACATTGACGCCTTATAATTCACTCGTTTAATTGGCTTCAAGCCAACGTCGGCCCAAAACCAGGCTGAAGTCAGTGTCATACACAACGACGGTTGCAAATGAGCACTTCAGATGGCATGCGTCGGAGAGACGCTGTATGTTCCGCCGGGAGACGAGATGAGGGAATCATCGAAGAACAACCGGATTAGTACGAGGGATCCCAGTGAAAAACTCATTTTAAAAAATTCATGGGAATAGCTCCCGACGGAATCCGCATCACATTACGCTCAAAGTAGCGAATAGTATTCTCTCAAATATCGCAAATGATAGCAAAATAGCAATAACTCATAACATAAATCGCATCTGATAAACAAGAATATCCTCAATAGCGAAACGACCGAGCGACTCAAACTTTACAAAGTGATTCTCAACGGTTATTTTTTTGAAATTTTAACGGAAATCCTATCCTTTGAGTGCGGATACATCAGTCGCAATATTTACAATAACACTGTTTAAGCTTCTAAATTAGAAATTATTTTCCAGCGTAAAACCATTGTAATAAATTGTTCAGTTTCACAGCAGACAGAATGAAAACCACTATTTAACGATACTGATGATCGCTTTCAAGTGACCAGCGCATATATAAATTTGCAGTCATGGGTATGAAGAAAGAAAAGTAATCGTCAACGAATGCGCGTTAAGAAATACACAAAATTTCTTAGCAAGTGCTCCAAACAAATGTTTTCCTCGCCTCAAATTGTAGCGAAAACTTTTAAAACCATAAAAAGGAAAATTTTCTTATGTTTCTTTCAGTTATTTCCTTCTTGAAAATATATTAACGTTTGCATATAAGGCTTCGTACTGCTTATAAAGCAAATATATAAAGAGATTTCCGCTCCAAACGGCCATCATGAAAATGTTGATATCGCAGAAAATCATATGCAAAGAAAACGATTTTTTGGCAATTTTTCATTCTCATCTATACATTCTAAAAAACTGCAAAACAGTTGTTTCCTGTTAAAATCAGTAATAACATATAATATTGCGGAAATATCTTGAAAGCAAATACGAAAAAAAATTTCTTTTGAAAGTTACTCAAAAGTTATCAACTAATATCACTGCCAAGTTTCCGGCGGTTCTGAAAAGAAAATGATGAAAAGCAGTTTTTCCAGATCGTCGACGACGGTATAGCTAGCGGAAAAACTCTTACTGAGTAAGAAAACACTCACTAATCGCTAATAAAACGTGTGGAACGATTTTAAAACGATGAAAAAACGTGTTCAATGTTTTCAAAAAAATTTCTTTTGAACATCTTTTCTGGACTTATGGAATTTTTACAGTTTTCATCAACGCATATCGAAAAGGCAACACGTGAAAAAAAGGAAAGAACATTCAACTAATGTATCACAATAAATATAAAATGATAGCAGATCGACCAGAGATTTGTATTCGGATGAGCATCAGAGTCGCAGCAGAAGCATAAGGATCATGCCAAACAATACGGCCGATAAGCCACTCCTCTCGCAACCTAAAAAATAATTTGACACCACAACGTCCATGATTCGAAGCTGCAAATCGCTTTCAGGTGAGAAATGATACCTTATGTATTTGATACAAAACATATATCAGCAGCAACAAAAATGCTAATCACCGTAGGAATCATCAAGAAGAATGGAATGCGCTATTGATGCGATATGCGCCTTTCGCAATTATCATACCTAGCACAGCAATGTATTAAACGGTAGTATATGAATAATAAATAGTTGCACCTTCACGCCGTTCAAGCCAACAAAATATTTTAAAAACTCGCTGCCACATAGCACGCATTTTCGTTGTAAGATCACAGTTATGAAATGGCAAACCTTTTGTCCTGTTATCTGTGCCGTCGTTAGGTTCTGGTTCTGCTTTAGGTCCCTCCTCTGGATTCGGCTCCGCCTGTGGATTCGGTTCGGCCTGCTTTGTCGGCTGAGGACTCGGCTCCGGGCTTGCTTCAGCACTCACGCCTGCCAAGTGTAGCTCAGGTTCAGCGCTTGAACCTGGCTCCAGTTGTGCCTCATTTTTACTGATCGATGTTGGCTCAGGCTCAGGTTGCGGTGCCTCAGAAACCATGAACGGTTTCGGTTCTACGGTTGGTTCAGGTTCTGGGCTAAATCCAAGCTTCGCTTCATCGTTCGACGCAGCCCCAGTTTCATGTCCTGGAGATTCATCGATAGGAGATTGTTGCTGGCTAATTTCCGTTGGTTTTGAATCAGAAGAGAAATCCACTTCCGGTTTCTGCGCGGCGTCTTCTTTTGAAGCAGGTTGTATTCGAAGAATGCATGAAGCGTCAAAGCGTTGCGACCAAAGTGAATTTATTGCATATACTTTCTTGAGCGCTTCCGCGCCACAATCTTTCTGAACTGCGTCCGAAGCACATGATAGCATTGCACTCAACCTGAAAACATTATCCAGCTGATACGATTATGCCAGAGAAATGATTTCCTAATGGAATACCCCACCTGCTGCTTTCATCACACATAGGCAGCCCGTCTTGGAAACCGTTTGACCATTTGCGTTGTTGGCTAGTGCAAAACTGGAAAAGTGTGTGCGGGTTGTATACGGATTCTGTTGCGGACTGAAAAGCCCCATCCCGAGCTTTAGATGAGGCTCGCTAAAGGTCGTTAGTGTTTGGTTGCCATCTGCTTCTTTTATGATAACGTACAATGAGCCAGCTCGTTGTGGGTCCCATTTCTGGAAATGTGAGCTAATACCTATCGCCTTGCAACGGTATTACTCGATGAAAAGAAACCAGCATGGAAAACGCATCAAGACTAAATTAGCTGCATTGTCCTGTATGAATAAATAGGTTACTTAACAGCTGAAACATTCCTCTGCTTTCTTCTAAAGATTACAAAAACACCCCATGCATCTTAATGATAAATGATAAAACATACCTAAGCGTCCACAAGATAGTCCAATTCAACAATTTTCACGCTTTGCACAGTAACAGAAAGTTAAATTTCGCAAATTTTTTCGCAAGTTTAAGTTTCCTTGCTTATCTATGAGAAATAAACATTTCACAGTTGGGTAAGTTCTTCAGATATCGACAAAAGAAAATAGAACGGCATTGAAACGAACGCTGTACACAGTCTTCGTGGGGCATCTTTTGCCAGGAGGTCGATACCGCCATAGGGTTCAACACATTTTTGGCCTTGTGCACTTCCGACGAACTGTGTAAGGCACTCGACTTGGGCAAGAATGTCCTGGTCAGCACAAATCGATTCGAACAGAGCAATATTGGCCGATGATACTGGTTCGAACTTACAAGTCATATTCTCAACACAGCTCTTATAATTGCTGCTTGCTGCACAGAATTCATTCCAACGTGAAGCATTTCTGCAAGTCGAAAATTTCCAGCTTGCTGTTTATAATCTGGGATTAAGAAGAGAATTTGTAAATATGCCTTAGCCCACATAAGCAATCTTTTCTTAACAGAAATCTTCACATTTAACATATA
>JPKZ01001440.1:517358-527703 GCA_000803305.1 Toxocara canis | reverse complement strand
ACCCAACCTGTTTTTCACCCTGCTCCCATGCTTCTGTAGCCACTCCATCATAACAGTGCTCCCCGAAACATGCTAACAAATTCTTCTAAACACGAAATATAACAAACTGGCTTACATTGTACAACTAGATTTCAAAAAGGCATACGATAATGTCGGCCCTATATACCCTCCCTCGCAGAAAAACATCGGCGGAGCAAATGCGGATGATGAAATGATAAAGGCCTCAGAATAGTATCTCTCAAACAAATACGTTTCGAGAGATTAGCATTTCGAAAAACTTTTCTGGGTCCATACAGCCCCAGTAATGCAACTGGTTTGAGCATTTTGGGTCTAAAGTATCGTCGCGTTCAGTTAGAGTGCCCTCTTATTCTGATCGGCGCAATTTATCACGAGCTCATAACCCTCAGTTGTTTCGGCGAGTCTTAATCGTACGTTCACTTATAATTCTTTTCCTTTTCAGGTCATCCGATTGTGGAATAAACGCCCTAATGATATCTCGGCATCTCTTCCGATTAAAAGACGTGTTTATTGTGACGTGAATGCTTCTCGTTGTGTCGTCGTAAGGGTAGCTATTGCCCATCAAATGAATAAAGTATTCGATTTCATTTGGGCTGATCACTGCAACTTCACCTAACTAAACGAAACTAAACAAGCAGAGACTAGTGGCGAGTAAGAGAAAGGTCGATGTTGACCTCGAAAAGTTGGTCGATTCTCGACGAGAGATCATTGAGAGGAGCGGCGCAATGTTGTATTACTTGGTCCTCTTCCGCTGTACAATTGTGTCCGTTGATCGCTCCTTCTAAAAGTATCAACAAGATTGGATATGAAAGCAATAGCTCACCGAAATGTGCAATATAGCGCTGATTGAGTTACTAACCGCCCTAATATAGTGCAAACCGTCCGGGACTAATTTGTTTGCGTCGACAAAACACTGCGGGTAGTTCTCGCTGCTGGTACACTAGTCGCCGAACCGAACCGTATGTGGTGTACTGCACAACAGCCGAGCACCACAGAATGCACCGCTTTAAGATCTCTGCTATGCGGCTGATGTTTTTATCATTGCTGTGCGTGTTGCATCTTAAACAATGCTTTCTGATGTACTGTGTTACCATAAACTATCAGCTTTTTAAAGAAGCGGTAATAAAGAAATACAGTATAGATAAACGAATTTTTGTGTTTTTTAAAACACCTCGGTATTGTATTTTTGTTGATTTATGCAAATGAAAGAACGCTGAAAAATTTTATAGACCAGATGATGAATGACAAAGCATAAATTTTTTAGACGATGAGGAGCAAGGCGTCAAAAATGGGATCATTTAATGCCTTTCTTCGCATGTGTGAAAAAGAGGTGAGAGCTACAAAGAAAGTTTTGTTAAATTTCATGAAAGTGCCAAATGCGATCATCAATGATCAGATAAGAAATTATAACGGCATGCGAAAAAAACGAACCAAAGACCATCCACCTAAATTTTTGAATCTACTACTAGAAGTAATCTATTGAACAAGTATTTCGAGAACCAAAGATCACTTGGCTAATTGCTGTGGCCTTGGTTTGACGCCTCATTGTAGAAGAATGTTTTAAAAAATTGCAGACCAGATGATGAATGACAAAGCATAAATTTTTTAGACGATGAGGAGCAAGGCGTCAAAAATGGGATCATTTAATGCCTTTCTTCGCATGTGTGAAAAAGAGGTGAGAGCTACAAAGAAAGTTTTGTTAAATTTCATGAAAGTGCCAAATGCGATCATCAATGATCAGATAAGAAATTATAACGGCATGCGAAAAAAACGAACCAAAGACCATCCACCTAAATTTTTGAATCTACTACTAGAAGTAATCTATTGAACAAGTATTTCGAGAACCAAAGATCACTTGGCTAATTGCTGTGGCCTTGGTTTGACGCCTCATTGTAGAAGAATGTTTTAAAAAATTGTGATTAATGTGGACAAATTCTTGATCGGGTCAATTCGGCGATTTAAAGCGCACTTGCGAATTCGATCTCTCAAGGTCAAACGTACCCTCGAAAAGCACTGAGTTTCATAATACGCCGTGCCCTAGAAACAAATCCATTTGATGCGCCTTTAACAAAGTTTTTGAATATGACAACAAATGCTCTATCGCTTTATTCGATGGCCAAATATTCGAACGATTAGCCCAATTCGCTCGAAAAGAATTTCCAGAGAGAAATCCAATTATTTTCAAATTCTCAATTTTTTTTTTTTTTCAAGGACGATTACTCCAAAAGTGTTTTGTTGTCTAAAGTTTCACGACAAATCCAGGTTAAAAGATGCTACCTGATGTGTTTGCGCGTCGCCGTTTCACTTTTATTTACACTCTTTTTTTTTTTTGAAAATTTTCAAAATGCGACCGATTCATCCATCTTTGCACCAAAAAGAAAATATTTTTGGCCAATAGACGAATTTTTCACTTGCGCTTAAATGACGCAACTTCATTAAATATCGTAAAATATCGGATAAAGCCTCCAAAGACAAACGTTCAGCGACTTCCAGATGGTACTATGTCGAACGGGAGCATAATTTTGCTTTGCTCTACTGAGAGGTGTTTCAGTAGGTAAGTTCATTGTATTCAGTAATATTTTTGAGAAAGAGGGTATATTGGCCACGAGGCGGTTCTTTCCGCGATGCGTAGGAGTTGGAGAGATTACTAACAGGGGTGGAGGAGGGGGGGTTGAGAGATTATTAACGGGGGCGGGGAGAGGGTTATTCGATGGAACAGTATAGGCTGTTGCCGCATGTTCGGTTATTTGCTTACGAACGAAAAAGCAGACGGCCTGTACTTGCCCATGTGGAGCCACATAGGAAGATGGATTTTTGCAATTTCTTGACTTATGTGTCTGAATTGCATAAAAGTTTAGTCCTAGCAACCTTAGACCATGTCAACTCTTCCACTTTTAATTGGTTTAATTACCTTTATGTTGTTTACCTAAATTTACAAGTCACAAAACCCAGACATCTGTCACATTCCGCTTATAAATTCAAAGCAATGAGGATCTTTATTTCGAAAAAAGGCTTTACGAGAGTGGGATCTGAATCACACAGCCAGCGATTTAAAGTGGTGAGGTGGGAATCTCGACTTTTTAGTTTAAAGAATCTACGAATTTTTTGCCTTGTATATGCATTTAGGGCAAGAAAAAAAGATTTTGATGCAAGCCAGTTTTAAACATACGCTTCCATAGTTTTCAGCAGTCCCTTGCTGCCTGAAAATGGTATTCCTGGGAACGAGAAAAGAAATTCAACAATACTCTTTAACGTCCTCACGAAAAAACTTTTTTTCTGACGCGTTTTTCTCAATTTCAGACGCTTCGATTGGTCCCTTTCGTCTTCTCATGTGCATTTGAGGAAATCAGTGAATGCCTCAATCTTATAATGCAATGCGAGCACACATCGAAGAAGTTGGGCATTGTAACCACTACAAAGCAGAGATGAGTAACGATAGTGTTTTATGGCTGTTGAGGAGAGGTGAGGGTATTATTGCTCGTAAAAGAGATTCTATGTTGCGAAAGTGGGTGAGCGAGTGTTGTTTTGCGCAATTGAAACTTACCAATCGAGCGACACCATATGCGATTCACGATGCATGATGGTGGAAACATTCATATGTATTTGATTTTTTTTTTTTTTCAAGGACGATTACTCCAAAAGTGTCTAAAGTTTCACGACAAATCCAGGTTAAAAGATGCTACCTGATGTGTTTGCGCGTCGCTGTTTCGCTTTTATTTACATTCTTTTTTTTTTTTGAAAATTTTCAAAATGCGACCGATTCATCCATCTTTGCACCAAAAAGAAAATATTTTTGGCCAATAGACGAATTTTTCACTTGCGCTTAAATGACGCAACTTCATTAAATATCGTAAAATATCGGATAAAGCCTCCAAAGACAAACGTTCAGCGACTTCCAGATGGTACTATGTCGAACGGGAGCATAATTTTGCTTTGCTCTACTGAGAGGTGTTTCAGTAGGTAAGTTCATTGTATTCAGTAATATTTTTGAGAAAGAGGGTATATTGGCCACGAGGCGGTTCTTTCCGCGATGCGTAGGAGTTGGAGAGATTACTAACAGGGGTGGAGGAGGGGGGGTTGAGAGATTATTAACGGGGGCGGGGAGAGGGTTATTCGATGGAACAGTATAGGCTGTTGCCGCATGTTCGGTTATTTGCTTACGAACGAAAAAGCAGACGGCCTGTACTTGCCCATGTGGAGCCACATAGGAAGATGGATTTTTGCAATTTCTTGACTTATGTGTCTGAATTGCATAAAAGTTTAGTCCTAGCAACCTTAGACCATGTCAACTCTTCCACTTTTAATTGGTTTAATTACCTTTATGTTGTTTACCTAAATTTACAAGTCACAAAACCCAGACATCTGTCATATTCCGCTTACAAATTCAGAGCAATGAGGATCTTTATTTCGAAAAAAGGCTTTACGAGAGTGGGATCTGAATCACACAGCCAGCGATTTAAAGTGGTGAGGTGGGAATCTCGACTTTTTAGTTTAAAGAATCTACGAATTTTTTGCCTTGTATATGCATTTAGGGCAAGAAAAAAAGATTTTGATGCAAGCCAGTTTTAAACATACGCTTCCATAGTTTTCAGCAGTCCCTTGCTGCCTGAAAATGGTATTCCTGGGAACGAGAAAAGAAATTCAACAATACTCTTTAACGTCCTCACGAAAAAACTTTTGTTCTGACGCGTTTTTCTCAATTTCAGACGCTTCGATTGGTCCCTTTCGTCTTCTCATGTGCATTTGAGGAAATCAGTGAATGCCTCAATCTTATAATGCTATGCGAGCACACATCGAAGAAGTTGGGCATTGTAACCACTACAAAGCAGAGATGAGTAACGATAGTGTTTTATGGCTGTTGAGGAGAGGTGAGGGTATTATTGCTCGTAAAAGAGATTCTATGTTGCGAAAGTGGGTGAGCGAGTGTTGTTTTGCGCAATTGAAACTTACCAATCGAGCGACACCATATGCGATTCACGATGCATGATGGTGGAAACATTCATATGTATTTGAGCGCGCAACAACAAATACCATACATATTCCCTCTTATCACGCACTTATTAGAAGGGACTAAATGTAAATCCATATTCGAGCATGACGACCCACAATGCTGAATATTTTCCAATAAAAGCAGACACAACTGTTGATTTCAAACAGATGCTCGCAACTATGCTGATTTACTTATATCATAGATCCGACGACCCTTAGAATGTTAGATGAGTAGTCTTAGGGATCAGATAAAAAGAATTTTGAACGCCACTGATCTTAGCAGCATCATCTTATCACCCAAAGAAGAAAAGAATGAAAGAGAGGTGATCGCGATCAACAGGTCAGGTTTAACGAAACTATTGCAAATTAATTTCATTTGTAATCTTACCAACCACTTCCATGGCTTATTAGAGCTTTGAATGTAAATATTTTGCGTTAGGAAGTATAATGACGTTTAGATGTTGCAGTTGCCGAGGCATGAGACATACTCATATAATTACGCCTCATATAATTAGACATACGCCTCACATAATTACAGGCCGCTATATTGCCAATCTGTTACGTCACAGTTGCGATAAAGGTTTTCTGTAACTTGGGAAATCCTTATTTTCTTTGCGCTGATTTAGGCAACTCGAGTGAATATTTGTTGCATGTTTCACATTCTGTTACCGTAATGGGGTAAATGCTTACTAGTTTAAGAAAACCAGTTATAAATCAGCTGATGCTTAACGGTATTTTACTGTCACTGATACGATGAGAAGCCCTAAAAAAAGCTCGCGCCTCGATTATATGCTCTTTGTGGAAGGCATCCAAATTCATAAGCCCGTTCCCTTCCCTCTTCTCGACACTGCTTAGCCAACATAGCCATTACAACCAATATGCCATATTACTTCGAACAAACTCCTCCCCCTTGCAAAACCCCCTTCTCTCAAAGGCACTAAGAATACTATGGACTTTCGCATTAGGAAAACGCATTCACAAAGACTGAAAAATATTGCCTTCTTGACATGATTCCTTTAGAATAATCCTCACACTCTCTCCTTCTCTTCTAGGAAAGCGTAAACTTTATAGCCTTAGTGCTTTATTCGAGGTTATACGGTATATACGTGTATATTTCTATTCATTTCTGAGTATTAGGAGCTAGAAGTTTATTTTCGGTGTTTTACGGTCATTTTTCATCTGTGCGTTATTTCGTCGAAGATAAATAGAGATGTGAACGCACTGAACAAACAAGTACGTATATCGCATAGGTAAATAGAATGTAGATGGGAACCTAGAAAGGTCGGCAGGGCGATTTATCAACGTTTAATTAATTGTGCCCATTGCAGCGTCAACGAATGGTCGGGAAGGTCGACCGCGATCAGTTGGCGAATGACGCTTGAAAGGGTTCATTAACACCACATTGTACAGTTTCATCTTTATCAACGTTTAATTAATTGTGCCCATTGCAGCGTCAACGAATGGTCGGGAAGGTCGACCGCGATCAGTTGGCGAATGACGCTTGAAAGGGTTCATTAACACCACATTGTACAGTTTCATCATCCTCCTCATCGCTAAACCTATTTAAAACTTATGGTAAGCGAAGCGGAATATTCGTAAATTTCCACTGAGCTAAGCAATTTGCAATTATGATTCTCCTTTTATTTTGAAAAAGAAAAGCTTCTTTTTTACGAAATTTTTTCTCTATTTACGAATGGTTTTTGTTGCAGAAAGAATGACCACGTAGCGCTTCACCGAATTACATTAGGAGTAGGTAGTGTATTCAGGAGTGCCGAGCTAGGCAACGAGAAGGAAAATGGGTGGAAGATCACTGAGACCGAACGCCAAGAAAATTTTATGAAAATGAAAGGTGAATTTTGAGAATCTTGAGAAGAAATGAGGAGATCTTGCTGGCAACGATACATCAGAATTACTTCAACATATTTCAGAATTAAAAAAACAGGAAAAGAAAGCAAAAAAGTGCAGATTCGATTCTGGGACGCAAAAAAAGATGTTCTGGGTGGAAAGAGGATGGAAGAGGGGCAGATGAGGGCGACGGGGAAAGAAGGGAGGGCGATATAATAATGACGATGAGTTTTACAGCATTTCTCGGAGAGAATATAAAATGCTGAAAACAAATAACTGCCTTTCGCGGGAATCAAAACAATCTGCTGCATCACTAAGTTCTTATCATTGATGGTCGTAAATATTTCTTACCTGAAATTCTGATGCCATCCCGGAGCACAACTGATGTTTTCGGCTCCAGAATTACTTTACGAAGCTTTGAGGTGGAACGAAAGGGATCGATTGAAAGCGTATTTATTTAATTTGTTCGCATCATAAACTGGACTGATAAAAATTAAAACAAAGTCGAACTAACCGTTGGCTTTTGCTCCCATTTTACATGATGGATCGATCGCCTTAGCGAATTTGTCCACGTAATCGGTGATGAACTGTACGGCATCTGCACCGCACCTCTCGCTAATGACCGGTAAGGCACATGAAAGGAGTGCATTTGAACTCTGGCATGCCAATTGAGGTGCCCCTTTGGAGAATGTACTCACGCATTCTCGAATATCCTCGCGTGTTGTCGTCTTTCGAACGCATTGACGAACCTCAAGAACTTTTCTTTAAACATTAAAATCCAAAACGTTCGCAACTCATATCTCTATTCTCGTTTAATCGAAATGTAAAGCTGAAAGGAAATATGCAAAACCTATGAAAACAATATGCGAAAAGCAAGTATATGGTTCAGGAAGTTGTATAAACACGTATAAAAGCTTGATAGTCCTAGGTGATATGCGGAAACTGAATCTACTGGCGAACATGCTAATGTCCTCACGGTATTTGAAGAGGATTTCAAGAAGTCCTCACCATGGTTGAGGAAAATCACTTTTTATTCATAGTATCTCTGAAATGCTTTTTCTATAAGCACAGAATGTCGAAAATAACAGATGAACTTTTCATACCAGAACTTCGAACTAGTTGTGCTTATGCATTAACATTAGTCACTCAATTCGTGCTGTCGTTTATACTCGTTCCCTATCCGCATGCCCATCCATTCAACAGCTATTTTGTGCAACAAATATCCCTCTTTTTTGTTGCACAGGATCTGAAGGTTCTGAAATCTACGAAATCTGAAGGTGAAATCTGAAACCGAATAAGAACCCGAAAAAGTATTCAATACCAGAAGTCCCACCATATGCCATATGCTTCGCGCTTTACCCACCACCACCTCTCGTTCTCAAGCATCTCCATATCTCTTTCAACGTTTATCGTTTACAGCCTTCTTCTTTTGCACCATAACTTTTGCATTCTTCACATCTTCCCTTCCGCTCTTTTTCCCGCTACTGCACGGCAAGTCCTTTTTGGAACCCACTCTCCAGCCGATACATGGGGCACAACGCTGATATTTTCCAGTGAGCCAGCTAGTTTAAGAAATTCGATTGCGTACCTTAACAAATATATTGTATCCCTGTCCGCAGGCGTATTCAAACATTGCAGTCATACCGTCTGCCCACAACGGACGACAAGTGACATTAGTGCGGCACTGACTGAACATTCGGAACTGTTTGCACGCTTCGTCAATTTGTTTTGGTTGTCGAATAACGGCCAATGGGTGCGGTTGGAAGGTCGTCAGAGGCTGCACACAATCGCTGAATTTCTTCTGCTCAACCGGATCACAACCCACAGTTGGAATCAAAGGTGTTGCGTGAGGTGCTCCAGGCGAAAGAGGACGAGCCACAGGTGCTACTGGTCGTGCGATTATCTCGTCTAAGTCAGATGGAGGCTCTGTTGGGCAACCCTCTTCAACACCAACTTCTGACATCTGAAAACAACTCGCACAGTACACCACTTCTCAACCTCAACAGCATCAACTTTCTGGTACTTTTACGTTTTCAGTTTCCCATACTGCAGACTTTCTAATGGAACCTTGTAAGCTCGCTCAATGAGAGTGGGAGAAGGGGAGGAAGGGGGGGGGGGAAGGGAGGAACGATATGTTAAAGAGCACATTCACAAAGGATACTCTAAGCCGGAACTCAGATTTTTTCCCCGGTGACCATTTAAGTGGAAAACTTCTAGAATTACAATCAACATTTCCATTTTTTTCGCAACATCATAAACCACTCACTTATAGAAGATTTTCGTAAAGCAACGTAACGTGCGCAAACATTTGTGAATGAGTGCAACATTTGCCGAACACGACCGGTTTTATAACATTCAAATTTTAGAAAAAATGAGGTGAACGAAAGCTGCATAACTATAATGGATATATGCGAACCAGTTTGCGGAGTTGCAAGAGATCCTCGGAGGCACGTTTAGTGCAGTGTTCCGAAACCAGCTTTTCACCACAATCGAACGCTGTCCGAATTAAATAAAACGATTTGCATAGCAACGCTTCACCATGTATGCCCTGAAAACAGAATTCACCTTAACCAGTACTTGTGAGCATTTCACCTTTAACTGCCACCTTCATTTAAATAAGAGGAAGAAATTATTGGAAGAATTAAAAGAATAAAAATATTGAAAGAACAATCGCCGCTAGCGAGCTTACATGAGGAATTAACCACAGAATCAAATCCTTCTTAGCGAAAATAATTACCATTTTCACTTATCGTTTATAATATTTTAAACGCGCGCAAATATAATGCATATTTGGGCATTTCGGCGATTGGATGTTTCGACGTTTTGTATGTGTGTGTTACCTTTGTGGGCACTAATGAATCACTGACATCAACTTTTGAAATTAACTCTCAATGGGTTGCGAATGATAAAACATCTCGGTGTTCGACGGTCATCGTGCTACTTCAGTGGCAAAATACTTGCGAAGAATTTGCCAAATAAACGAAATTTGTCAACTCATTTGCTTTCATATGCCACTTTGAGCCGAGAAAAATGTCATCATCCATAGGTGGTGCTCATCAAAAAAGCTCAAGAAATGGGTGACGTTTCATTATAGAGCCCGTCTGAGTCTCGCCCAGACTCGGCTCAAGCACCTGCTTGCGGGCAATGTTTTCCCTCGTACCGTAAATGTTGAAAGGATTTGTGCGAGAGAAATGGCAAACGCCTATTAAAGTGAATCTTACAATAAAAATATTCAAAATACTGAAATAACTAATAAGAAAAAAGTGGTCATCCTACCTCCTACTGTACGTGCTAGTCAAGAAATGGCAATGATCAAACAATCAACTCCTTTTTTATCGTTATTATTTCAAAAGCAAACCCTGACATAACGACGTTTTAGAAACTAGAATCATAAAACTTCAGCTCGCTTAGATTTTGAACGAAAAGCCGCAAAATGTTGCAATTAGCGATGGTCATAGCAAATGTAAGCGTTTTCACCACCCCGCACCCCCAC
>JPKZ01001440.1:482466-507174 GCA_000803305.1 Toxocara canis | reverse complement strand
GAAAAATCGCGACTTTTGCGGTTTTGTATCTCGGCTCCGGTGTCCATTTGGGCAGAGCTTCTCATATGGTTGATTGCAGTGATCCAACTATCATATTTTTGTTTGATTCTGTAGCCGAAGAATAAAATGGAGCGAAAAAAATGCGTTGGAATGATTGACATGACGGACACTTTGCGCAGTTTAGATCGCTGCCATTTGAATGAGATATAATGAGTAAGTGCATGAAATTTTTATCTCTTTTGCCGTTTAGCGATAAATGCGCTTTGAATGCGTTTTTATATGTTGGGATTTCTTCTTTGTTGAAGTAAGTTTCAACGGAGATATGATATTGTTATCACTACGATATCATTACCTGTACCTTTAGCGCACAGTACATATCGCCTACCTTATAAAATCGCTCACATCTAAGACGGTGAATTTAGTGATAAAAATACACAGAGCATAAACAAATGAGGCAACACGATGAATATTAATCAGTGGAAAAACAATAAGAAATACGCATGTGTGGATTTGCTGGGATGAAGGGTGTACTTTAAAATGAACAGTGAAATGAATTAGAATTAAGCACTTTTTTTGTTAGATGAAGTTTTTATTGTTGAAGTGAATAGTTTTAATCGTATATGGTGATGATGTTGTTCCCAGTTATTGAAGCAGTTTTTTTTGGAAAAACTAATAAAAAGATTGACCCAAATGACATTTGAGTGTAGCTAATGTGTACCGTATATGGGCGTCAAGAGACACTGGCAAGAGAGAACATTTGAGCATAGAAATATTGGACAGACTGCTTCACTCATTCGTTCGACCTCATGCCCCTCATTTACGCATAGCGAAAGATTTCTCTCGTTTCCATGGAATTTATTTCAAACCCGTTGAACTCCTCGTACTCATCGCCGGTGCCATCAACCGCGGCGGAAAAGCTGATCTGATATCTGAGTGGCGTTTGAGAAAGAAACGGTTAATGTGCTGGTCGCTAAGCTCACATTTAAAGCTAATTATTACGGATCTTCGCCAACTAATTGGGATTAACGGCGCATAGACGCGTCTGCTGAACGTCCATGAATATCTCGGAAAGCCTCATGTCTTTAACTATCATCATCATCATCATTTCTTCAATTATCATTAACACATGAGCAACTGGGTGTAGGACAAACGATTTTTATGGTAGAAGTGAAATGCTCACGGTTTTGATTAGGCACACGATATCGGCTGTTTGTCGCGGGTTCATTAGCTTGTTCCGATTAAAAAGGATAATGATGGCCATAAGCTGGTTCATCATAGGCATAATAAAAGCAGACCTAAGGATGAGTAACTAGGGATTTATGAATGCAGCTGAATATACTTGCCAAACAGTTTACTTGGTAGAAAGGTGATGGCAATATCGGCTATCTTACTGTTCCTTTCGCTCTACACTTGTTAATAAATGCACCAGTGACACTTCCCTTGTTTGCCGTAATAGGATTCCAGATGCCATGTTGAAGGCGAATAAAAAGCTGAATCTCTTCGAAGGAGCAAAAAAGTGTATACGGGAAGCAGTATTTGACTGCGGGAACTTCATCGATGAATAGTGCGACTGGAGCAGTGGGTGGTGGAGGATGGGGGAGGAAGGGGGTGAGAGGCTGCGGCGGAAAAATCGGGGAGCAAAAAATGGAACAGCGGTGTATGCCTTCACATTAACCCATATGCCTTCACATAAACCCAAAATTAAACAAACGTACACGGTGCTGCAAGGTGAGTCGCGAGCTGTGGAGAAACATTTTTCGTGTTCACGTATTGAGGGCAATAGCAACTGGCACGCGTACAAATCCGCATCGCTCCACATGCGTATCGTCTCCGGGATCACGCAGTTACTTACTTGAAGGCCTTCCGTGCAAGTGCGATATTCGGTTATCAGATCACATGCTTGGTTCACTTGTGACCAACTGCAAACTGTTTATTACGAATCGACAACATAGCATGAAGCTCATAAAAACCTCCGTGTCGCTTTTTTCCTTCTCCCTTTCTCTCTCTTCCCACCTTTTATCTCTCCGTTATGCCCTTCAACGATACATCTGTTGAAGTCAGCGCAAAAACAATAAAAAAATAACACAACCATAAGCATCGAAAACTAGAATCATTCAAAACGAGTGACAAAGAGAATATCGGATCAAACAGGATAAGTGAGGAGATTTATTGATAGTGAGAAACTGGTTCGATGATAATCCAGGAGGAAAACCGTTGGAGTTGTGGCAAACATTATCATAATTAATGCGGAATCTTAACAAAACATCGAGGACAACTCTGTGGAGAAGAATCTCAAAAATGATCTCCTTGTTGTGTCGTCTTCATAAATCACTTCTCATTCAAGCTTTTTCAGGGTCCACCGAATCTACATTAACGTTCTCACCATCTTTTTTAAAACGTTCACATCGACTTTTCGTTCTAACGAGGTTCATTTTCCTTTGCTCTTCCTTAAACGCCTCAGCAATAAGGCAAGATTTGTTTTTGAAAAAAAAAACATTGAAAAAAGTAGCCTCGATGTGATACAACAATTTAAAAGTCCCAATTCACCACCTTAATATCAACAGTAATGCTTAAAGGTTCATCAGTCATCCCTTCGCAGTTCCATCCGCTCACATGGTTAGGTGCTTAAACATTTATTTTGGCGATATCGGAGTGCACAGATGGTTGTTGTTAACATGACCATAAGTAAGTTTAGAAGGTAATGCTAGGAGAAGCTACCTGTACTTATAGATAACAATAGTGAATAAAATAGGATTGCGCGGGAGACGGTAAGCCCGATTGGTGGGAGTGGGGGATGGTGGATAGGAGGGGAGAAAATTTGCAAAGATCAAGATATGAAGCGTAGAAAAAATTTTCTAATGTGACCAGTACTCAAAATTTTCGAGAAATCTCCGCTCGAAAAGGTCACCTAGTTGTGCAGTGCGTGCATTATAGAAAATTCGATAGCGCTTTTTCAAAGTTAAATTCTTCATTTCAGTGAGGCTTTTGGTCAGTTTTTGTTCTCGTCATGATGAAAGTGTGCAAAATAAATCGCTATCAATTTGAACTCTTTTAATTAAGAAACTCGAAAGTCTTGCTCAAAATTCATAAAAACATTTCCGAAATGGCGAATTCTATGTGCGGAACTCGTTTGCCTCAACGTGCTTTTTCGCTGCTTACTTTCTCGCACCTCAATGTCATTGCAGAGTCGAAAGTAGGTCATACATGTGACGACGGCTTCGGTCAAATGAAGCAATGTCAGTAAGGAACGTGCTGTTGACTTCGGATGTTTTTTATCTAATTTTTAGCGGACATCCAACCCTGACTTAATTGTATTGACAAGAATGGGTTACTGACTTAGTGATTTTATAACTGGTTACTTTCACAAAATGTTTCAGCGTATTCCCATTTCGCGCATTTCATTTGTTAATCATTAATTGAAGTCACTCTTTGGAACGTAATAGCGGGACGTGGTGAGATGAGCAAAAGAGTATAACATGAATAGCGATGTATATTTAAACTTGCCAAACGAAACGGCTATACTCGGGGTTTGTGACTGCTTGAATTGGGTCGTCGTAAAACATTTGTTGAGCTTAACTAATCCGGGATGCTGATTACGCATAATGCAAATATGAATATGAGCTCCGCATGCGGGCTGCCCGTTATGAAATGAGCAGCGAGTGGCAGTGGTGCTCAGTGGCGCATTGAAAAGCCGTTTTTAACAAACCGTTTAACATCAGCAAAGATGATCACCGATAGCATAGAACTAATTCAACAATTCGAGTTTATTTTTCCAATACGAAATTACCCACAGTAGTATATCGAAATGGGCATTTAGGGTTACTACTTTTTCCAAAAGTTACGATGAGACTATACAATGCGATATTTATCGATTATCTCTCATACGCATTGTTGACTTTCGAAACATAAGGCGGATCAGAAGGATCAGTCACCACTTCATTTTCATTCCTCTCCATCCCCTCCCCCTCCAAACCCTCTCACCCCCTCAAAAGACTGCCTTGCCTACTATGAATGTACTTACCGTATCGCTCTACATACAATCCTCCTTTTCGAGTTATAACTTTCCAAACATTCGGAGGAGGGAGCCTTTTTTGAGGTACCTTCGCACTTTTTTCGAACTAATAATATGATACGAAAAAAAAAAAACTGAAACTCGATCCAAATAATTGATCCCATAGCAAAACGATGCACTAATAATTGGAATTATAGATACCGTTTTAATCATGGATACAGTGATCAAAGTGAGACTGCATGGAACATTTGCTTTCATTAAAACACATGCGTCTCGAATGAATAAACTTTTTAATCTTTACATTATTTCTTGAAGTTCCTAAATGTCACAATCAGAAAGAAATGTTGAAAATCGAACTTTAATAGTTCCTCAATAATTTTCTATTATCTGAAGACCTTTAATCACATGTAACTTAAATGTGTCATTGAAATCTCGGTTAAACGGTTGCGAAGAATTGTGCGCTCTCATTAAACAGCAATTTGGAGTATAGCTGGAAGCGGTATATCATAACTTAAAAAGGCTAATGAAGGTATAAACTAAAACAAAACAGGAGGTGTTCCATGACTTAGGAATGTGTTCCATGACTTAGGAATAACTCTTAAATTATAATTTTAGATCCTTGAATTCCACGGCTTTTCGGTATTCGCACAAAATACATTTGCAGTTTGCTGCTTTAGTTATAAACCGCTGCACAGTCACAGAAGCCAATATCAGCAAATCAGTGATAGTCCCGTATATCGCACTTCCAAGTGAAATAGTACGATGACTGTTGAAAGGGACGAAAAGCGTTATCCTCTCAATGGTTGCAAAAAACAGAAGACCATGGTTTTAAAAAAACCTTAGCTTACATTGGCTTAAAAAAAACAAAAACCTTAGCTTAAAAAGCACCGCATTTAGTTTCTAGATTGCGATTAATTTCAAGTGCTTCACTGATCAGTAGTGGGACGTTTGGAAAGTGATTTCATCGTATGAGAAGTGCAGCAAAAATGGCACAATCGCAAAATGGAGAAGTTTCATGATGCACGGTATGTTTCTCTAAAGTTCTTAGGCATTAACCAACTCAAAATTCATATATTTGATAAAAATTTCATTAATATCAACGTTGATACTAATGGCCACATTGTTTTCGGTTTATAAAAATAAGCCAACAAATAAGTAAAAGTACTCTGATTAAGATCGACGATAGAATTTCCACGATGTGAATCAAAATGTAAATACTGCCAAGTAGAAATATAACTATAAAGAAGCAGATAAGAATTTTTTGTTTTTGAAAAAGTCTCTCAGTTCATCATTGGAAAAAAACCTGGTCACATTTCACCAATTCCTAACAGAAATTGTTGGGCTTCAACCAAATCTTTATGAAAAATTGTCGAATTCTGATTAAATTTTCCGAAAAGTGGTAGATTCTAATCAAATCGTTTAGTTGTGAATTTAGAGATCTTTTCAAAAGAAATTAGTTGATTAGGTTTTATTTAAACGTTTTTAGAAAAAAAACGTATACACAAGATAAGACCCTAAGAGGCAATCATAACGAAATGCTAACAAAACAGAGATACTCTATAGAAGTACTTGAATGAAAAGAAATCATTTTGTGCTCATGCGAACAGTCAACAACATCTTTGATCGCTTATAACAGGTGGCGAGTTGGAAAAAAATTTAGGGCATTTCATCATTGGTGATATCATGTTGCAAATGTAATTACTGCTTTATGGTTTTTTTCCCCGTATCCGAATTTATTCGAAATGACTTCAACAAATCCGGAGCGGCTTATGTGAAAGGACGATCGCGAGAAGAATACGTGAGAGGACAGCCGCGAAAAGAACGCATGAAAGAAAAATCTCGGAAATGATCCATGAAAAGGCAGCCGCAGGCGATGCAAAGAACTACTTTTTAAGTTAAGAGCAACAATTATTGCAAAATATGGTCGACCTTCCTCGAATCCAGCAGTGCGCTGCTGAAGAAGTCGTAGCGCTACTTCAAACAGCCTTGACAAATCGCATTTACGTAAATAAGTGCACTGCACAAATAGGCATCGTTTTTGATAAGTGCAAAAATTTTACTCTGACATTTTAGTGGATGCATTCCATATGCTCTGGCGACCTAGACTTAAAAGGAAGGCGAAAATATCAACTCTTGTATCTTACACGCCAATCACAATAACTAACACACTAAAGTTTAGATACCTTTTCATCACAGCGCTTATCTGCATACAAACGCATAGTGCGCACATGCCAAACGCAGAGGATTGCACTCCAGAAGCAGTGGTCAACAAACAGTTGTTTACGAGTCTGTGCATAAGAGGTACTGAACACAAAACGGTACATCTGTGATTCTTTGCATTGCCCACTAACAACAAACGAATCACTTTCATTTCACATTCGACGAAGAAACACGCCTGAGAATTCTGAAGCAGTTGATCGCTTATGATAGTAAACAATTAGGAACGAAAAAGTACGACGAGCACTAACCATCAGCATGTAATGTCATGAAATGCAAGCGCGAAGTTCGAGCTCAACTGCAAGCAATCACTTCTCGATCGCTTGGGTTTTTTAAAAGCTAAAAGCGCAACAACTGAGAAAAAAAGTTAACAGGTCTGACTGCTTGCAGTTATTGAAGGCATTAAACAACGTAGTCAGACTTCAAGTTTATAGCCGCAGAGGACGCGTTTATCAGCAAATTTACTGGCTTTCATTATAGATATTGAAATAGTATGGACCCAAATAGAGTGAACGCTTTTAGCCAAATATTATACCTAAGAAATACGCACTTTTCTCTGCTCGTTGCAACTATAAAGAGTGCGCTTTGTCTAATACAATGAGCCACCGAAATAGCATCTTTACTTAGCTGCAAAATTTATAACATGCTCTCACCACTTCGTAACTTTTAAAATTATATGTCTTAAATTGGCCGTTTTCGAAAGGAATGTTTCGATTTGTTGCAAATTGTCCGTGAATTTCTTCAAACTTTTTAAAAAAGGGTATACGCCAATTGTAAAGGTAAATGATGCAATTGAATTTAGTTGAATTCAAAAAGGCAGCAATGATTATCTGTTAATGGCAATCAAGACAAATAAACGCACCTTTCCTTATCACTCAATAACGAAATTTTGGTAAAATCTATTCCTCCAATACTCTGTGCCCAACTGATCAGATCCGCAGAGCACAGATCAATGCGATGTTGCACATCACTTGCACATATCTGCGATGTTGTCGCTGCTCCATTAGGTCTGAGGGGTGGCATCACCTCATGTGCAGATGTGGCCGATGTTGGCATTCTTGTAGCATTACTGTCGAAAGGATCATCGGCAGCTTCTTCCATCTGCCTTCGTCTTGAAGGCTTTAGCAGAGTATCGTTGCTGAACGAGCCAGATGCCGACAGGTGCATTACGACCCCTGCCGCCTCATCGGAGGAGTCATCACAGTCTGGCTCGCCGTCACCCACCCAATCCTGAGGAATACAAGAGCCGTCCTTGCAAGTGAATGTATTGGCTGGACATTGAGCTTGCGTTGTGGATACAAAAAGCGATGCCCATAGGAGCACGCGAGCAGCGGCGATCATCGCGCACCACTGTCGTAGTCGCACAGCGAGAAAGGGTGGCCCCAATCTTGCGCCAACCGGCCCACCACTGCATCACGGCCGCCCTACCGGTGAGCGCGAACCCCTGTTGCATGCGCATATCCCACCTCCTGAACGTACGTTTTCATCACCAACATCCCCCTCTGCAATTATGGGCACCCATCCGCTTCAGTTACACGCACGTTCGATCCTATAAAACCTGATGCTCAAACGTGACCCTTGGTAGCAAATTCACTGTGCAAAGCTCCGCCTGTACTTTCCCTCACTCCCTCTCCCCCTCCCCTCCCTCCACCAACTCATCCTACCGTTCACCCATTGTCTCAAGCAGCTATGTCCGGCTGTTTCAAGAAGAGCTAAGTTTTACTGTTGAGGTTCCGGATAATTTATATTATCCCATTGATATTTCCTCAGCTTTTCCGAAATTTCAAAGCAGCCTTATCGTTCAGGTGCTGCTGCTTTCCCAAGCACTTCCCTCCCCCCCCTCCCTCCACCAACTCATCCTACCGTTCACCCATTGTCTCAAACAGCTATGTCCGGCTGTTTCAAGAAGAGTTAAGTTTTATTGTTGAGGTTCCGGATAATTTACATTACTGAGGAATACAAGAGCCGTCCTTGCAAGTGAATGTATTGGCTGGACATTGAGCTTGCGTTGTGGATACAAAAAGCGATGCCCATAGGAGCACGCGAGCAGCGGCGATCATCGCGCACCACTGTCGTAGTCGCACAGCGAGAAAGGGTGGCCCCAATCTTGCGCCAACCGGCCCACCACTGCATCACGGCCGCCCTACCGGTGAGCGCGAACCCCTGTTGCATGCGCATATCCCACCTCCTGAACGTACGTTTTCATCACCAACATCCCCCTCTGCAATTATGGGCACCCATCCGCTTCAGTTACACGCACGTTCGATCCTATAAAACCTGATGCTCAAACGTGACCCTTGGTAGCAAATTCACTGTGCAAAGCTCCGCCTGTACTTTCCCTCACTCCCTCTCCCCCTCCCCTCCCTCCACCAACTCATCCTACCGTTCACCCATTGTCTCAAGCAGCTATGTCCGGCTGTTTCAAGAAGAGCTAAGTTTTACTGTTGAGGTTCCGGATAATTTATATTATCCCATTGATATTTCCTCAGCTTTTCCGAAATTTCAAAGCAGCCTTATCGTTCAGGTGCTGCTGCTTTCCCAAGCACTTCGCACTCCCATACATGGGCAAATGCATGATAACTGCGTTCATACTGTTGAGGAATTTAACGATTGCCCATATTGAATATAGGTGGGCAGTAGCTCAGTGGTAAAGCTCCTGCTTCGTATGCGGGAAGACCTGGGTTCGATTCCGGGCTGCTTCCCGCCGGACCGCCAGATGGCTGACCACCAGGCGTTCCGAACTGGTCAAAACAATCATGCGTGGGCATGGTTGTCAGCTGCATCAGTATTGGGATCGATGAAATTGCAGCTGCCTTTGAGCATCCCTATTGCATATACTGTTCAGTCCCATTGATATTTCCTCAGCTTTTCCGAAATTTCAAAGCAGCCTTATCGTTCAGGTGCTGCTGCTTTCCCAAGCACTTCGCACTCCCATACATGGGCAAATGCATGATAACTGCGTTCATACTGTTGAGGAATTTAACGATTGCCCATATTGAATATAGGTGGGCAGTAGCTCAGTGGTAAAGCTCCTGCTTCGTATGCGGGAAGACCTGGGTTCGATTCCGGGCTGCTTCCCGCCGGACCGCCAGATGGCTGACCACCAGGCGTTCCGAACTGGTCAAAACAATCATGCGTGGGCATGGTTGTCAGGTAAAGCTCCTGCTTCGTATGCGGGAAGACCTGGGTTCGATTCCGGGCTGCTTCCCGCCGGACCGCCAGATGGCTGACCACCAGGCGTTCCGAACTGGTCAAAACAATCATGCGTGGGCATGGTTGTCAGGTAAAGCTCCTGCTTCGTATGCGGGAAGACCTGGGTTCGATTCCGGGCTGCTTCCCGCCGGACCGCCAGATGGCTGACCACCAGGCGTTCCGAACTGGTCAAAACAATCATGCGTGGGCATGGTTGTCAGGTAAAGCTCCTGCTTCGTATGCGGGAAGACCTGGGTTCGATTCCGGGCTGCTTCCCGCCGGACCGCCAGATGGCTGACCACCAGGCGTTCCGAACTGGTCAAAACAATCATGCGTGGGCATGGTTGTCAGGTAAAGCTCCTGCTTCGTATGCGGGAAGACCTGGGTTCGATTCCGGGCTGCTTCCCGCCGGACCGCCAGATGGCTGACCACCAGGCGTTCCGAACTGGTCAAAACAATCATGCGTGGGCATGGTTGTCAGGTAAAGCTCCTGCTTCGTATGCGGGAAGACCTGGGTTCGATTCCGGGCTGCTTCCCGCCGGACCGCCAGATGGCTGACCACCAGGCGTTCCGAACTGGTCAAAACAATCATGCGTGGGCATGGTTGTCAGGTAAAGCTCCTGCTTCGTATGCGGGAAGACCTGGGTTCGATTCCGGGCTGCTTCCCGCCGGACCGCCAGATGGCTGACCACCAGGCGTTCCGAACTGGTCAAAACAATCATGCGTGGGCATGGTTGTCAGGTAAAGCTCCTGCTTCGTATGCGGGAAGACCTGGGTTCGATTCCGGGCTGCTTCCCGCCGGACCGCCAGATGGCTGACCACCAGGCGTTCCGAACTGGTCAAAACAATCATGCGTGGGCATGGTTGTCAGGTAAAGCTCCTGCTTCGTATGCGGGAAGACCTGGGTTCGATTCCGGGCTGCTTCCCGCCGGACCGCCAGATGGCTGACCACCAGGCGTTCCGAACTGGTCAAAACAATCATGCGTGGGCATGGTTGTCAGGTAAAGCTCCTGCTTCGTATGCGGGAAGACCTGGGTTCGATTCCGGGCTGCTTCCCGCCGGACCGCCAGATGGCTGACCACCAGGCGCGTGAGGAAATTGCGAAACTTTTTGAATTTTTTGAAAAACGAAATTTACATCAACATATTACCCGCAATTTCAAAACGTTTTTTTCAGTGCTAAATCTTTTACTTCATCGGGTGATTAACGCAGAATTAGGGACGAAGAAATCGTAATTTGTCACTTTTTCTTTTTTTTTTCCATATTCAACCAGATTCCTAGACCAATGCACTTTTTCCTTCTATACTTGTTCCATATGTTTAACAATAATGATCATTAAACTTGTTTGCTCTATTTGAGGAGAAGCGTGATTGTATTCGATACAAAACGCAAAATGCTTGCCGCAAAGCGATTAGCCGCAAATGATTCGTTCGTCGATGCGGATCTGCGACAGCGTCCAACATTGTTGTCTGTCTGTTGTCTTATTCAGTTGAAATACGAAAATCTTTTCAAAAGTAGATATTCTTCCACACAATTTCAGCATATTTTTATGCATAAAAATGACATAAAAAGTCGATCTCAAATAAATGCGCTTCATGCAAATCATCGCAAAAGATAATTAATTGCCTTAGTCGGAAAAAGAAAAGACGAAAAGTATTAAAAGTATATGGCGGGTGGCTAGGTGTTCCATATAGATGTAAATGTATGAAAGAAGTTTTAAACATTTATATTAAGATGTTGAGATTGTGACTGAAATATCGCGATCCGTTCTGAGGTCGCCCAACACTGACAACGAATGCAATGCGGTTCGCTGCAAAAAAAAGCAACCAGATGGCACATAAAAACCAACTGCTCAAAGTGCTATGGAAGCTAATGTTTGCTCTATCAGCTGGTGTTAATTTCGTTTTTGAATTCAACTCAAAGTGGACAAATTTTACGATCACAATCTTCGCTCGTAGATGGACTCGTTTTAAAACGTTCCCACACGACAACCCTCTATTCTATGCTCTATATTTCTCGTATATTCTATTGAAAATTACTTGAAGTGATAATACATGTGAATAGAATGAGGGCGTGCGCTTACTGTCGAAAATTTTGACGGACTCCTATCACAGAAAACAATGCCCCTACCGGATTTTACTCAGGAATTTTGATATACAATTACGAGGAAGGTCGCTTAAACCAACAAGAGACAAGTTTTCGAATAGAATTTGATGTTGCTTGGGATGTAAGCTGGTTTTAATTCAGTCATTACGGCAGAATTATCCTCCGTTCTTCGACCCACCATAAAACAGACTTTTCTGCAGTCAATGAAAGGCGAGAGGAGAGACAGTGGAGAACGCGCATGACCGAAGTGTCTATTGAGGGTGTAGCTCCGTCAATTTCTGATAAGAACTAAACCACATCCTAGAACAAATGTCGACAGCACATCGAAGCAAGTTCGTGGCATATGGATTGCCACTGAACGCTATGTTTGGTAAGGAGACGTAAACGAATGGCGCATAAGTAAACCATTCGCTAATGGCTTATTCTCAGCAAGTGTCAGCTCCCTATCGGCGGTAAATTATTCAAATGTACGCCACCTACCACCAACTATGTAGTATCTACCTTTCCCGCTTGCACTATTGCATTCCGTCGAACAGATTACATTTGTTGAGAATGTTTCTACTTGAAAGTGTCAGTGAAAAATTTTTGAGATGTTGAGTTTCAAGCAAAATTTTCCTGCAGTAAAGGTCATAACTCTCTTTCTTATCATTTTGAGAAGGACACAAAAAGGATCCCATAAAAATCTTACTTCGGACGAGCGCAAAACTGTCCGATAAGTGGGGGAATAGATCGCCGTATAAGGCTTTAGTTTGTGCTTGCAACTCTTCGCTGGAGGGAGTTTTACTAGTAAACACGTTCGTTTGCAAGAAACAAATGGGAAAACACTCAAAAGTTTCAGCCGGAAATCCTCAACAAGAACATTCGCCTGTTTTCTAACGTGAGAGCTTCGATAATGACTCTTAACAATGTTTTATTCTGTCCTGTCCAACCCCTCCCCCCTTTCCTTGGAAAAAAAACGTTACCGACATAATACTAGCATAAGCATACAAAATCCAAACGGAAGCGATTACCATGTCCTCCGTATGCAATCCATTCAGATTTGATTTCAAATTTGCCATTGATCACTTTATGTTTCAATCTCCATCCCGTCATATGCACGTCTCTCTGAACTTTCGTTCACGAAGGCACACACTCCAGAACTCGGAAGTTTTTCTCCGTTTCCTTGAGAAATAATGCAGGATTCGTATTCTAATCTTCTGGTTTCGGAACGGTGAATTTCCTCAATACCAGACTTCACAGTGGAAGTGCAGCCACCAGCTGTTCTCGTAGGCTGGAACTGAGGCCGAAACCATGCTCTTAGAAGCTGTTAGAAGTTGGGAGCCTGGATGGAACCTAGTTCACTAAAAGACGAAAAACGCAGTCGGGATGCTAGTTGAACTATCGTTCAGGCCAGAGCCAGGTCCCCCGGAGGCCATAGGCCAAGCCCAATCAAATTTTTAGAATTCCAAAGCCGTAACTAAAGACAAGAAGCTTGATTCCCCAGAAGGTTAAGATGGAGCTGAAACAAAATAAGGGAATGAAGTTGGAACCGGATTTAGGTTTTCCTCAAGGGCGGAGCTGCAGCCGGAGTCAGCCCACCTCAGATATGGGAGCCGGAATCGAAGCTGTGTACTACCAAAGGGTGCAGCCAGATCCGAAGCCGAGATATCTACGCCCACCAACGCCCTGGACAGAGCCCGGCCTGTTGTTAAATAATCACACTGAACAAATTGGTGGGAAATTCCTCCACATATTGATCACACTCTAAATACTATTCGATGATCAAACCGAACTATGGAACATGAACCACGCTATTCTTTGGTCATACTTTTTGATAACGATCATGATTTCGGGTTACAGGTTGTAACAATCGGATAAACACAACCGTTTAAACAATGAGTCAATAAGACGTAGCCCTCCTCCTTCCCGATTCCGAATTCAAGTCCCAGTAAAATGTGTCTTAACTGTCCCTTCCACCACTTTTTAACCACACCCACAACAAAATTTTCTGCTCTGCTGCTATTCGAATCCATTCGTTTTAATTTAAAACCATTAGATTTTTCTTTACAGTGATTTTCTGCCCACTCTGAGCGTTTAATGGCAAATTCATTCCTCGTCCACAAATGTTCTTCGCAATCTTGAACAACATATTTCAGAGATCAACTTTTGTTTAACTGCAAGTAATTAACTGTACTGTACATGAATGGGAATGAAACAAAAAAAATTAAACTCAACATCTCAGCACCATAGCAAAAAATCATATTTAAGAGGTCAGGGTCGGCGCATAGTGATGTTGATTCGTTGAACGGGCAAGTTTGGATGTGCCATATGCACAACACAATTGAGGCGTTTCGCATCCGGTGTGAACATGCCGTTGCGATGACAAATTATTATATGCAAATAGTAGTCAGTCGCTTCCGAAAACGAGCGTGTGCAAAAGTTGCACTTCTGCAAAAAAAAACACCAAACATCATCTGCAGTGGTGTGTGTACAGGATGGCAGCCAGCGAGGGGGGAGGGGGGAGGGGGTGGCAGCGATTAGGAGAAGCCGCCGCCAATGAAACAGTTAAAATTCAAATAAATTAAAATAAGTAGGCGTTCGCCCAAATAAAAAAATAATAAACTGACAAAATCGGCAGTCTGCCAAATCTCCTCATCAAAATACTTGATTCTGTGGACTGCTAATAAATTACAAAGTGCGCCTTCATCTTTCAATTAACTCACACGTACCAAATGGGTGGAAGTCAAAATCTGAACTGCTGCCCCTTAGCAGAGGATGTGCCTACTCTTTTACTGCTGAAACCCACACTTCTCCAAATGGCCGAAAATCGTAAAGGAAAAGCATACCGCTTCTGCTACAAGCATTTCCTTTGCTGTCCACTGACCATCAATAAACGCCGTTTTCTCCACTATCGCAATCGACACCTTATGGGTGACAGCGCTGATGCTCGTCGACACCTCCGACAGCGAGCAAATGAATTTTAGAGCCGACTTGAACTCATGAAACTTCAAGAGAAATATTAAAGGAAAATCGTCCCGGGCGCAAACTAGCAACAAGTTCACTTCCACTTTGCATCCGTTCAAATTTTCTCCTTGATGCGCCTCCCTTAAATTTACTTTCTGTGTTAGCCACTGTACGCTGCGATGAGATATCTGCAGTGCTTTTCGGTGCTAAGACAAGCATCCCAGTCCATCGCCCAGTGCATAATAACTCGTCTAACGGGCTCATTTCGTTTTGGTGACGCAATTTAGAAGTGAAATGAGGTAAGGGAAATGGCGTAGACGATCGGTGGCTGTGATGCAGCCATATGGGTCCGTTAGGTTCACTGACATTGACGATCATTGCCCTTTGCTGTGTTCATCCACCCCTCTCCCTCCCTCTCTCATTTTGTTTTGGAGCACCATACAGAAGCGAGTAATGCTACTCAACTGTATGCATCTCGTGGCGTTCACATCGATCAAAAGTTGCGTTTTGACGGCTGCAGTTTACAGCTTGATCACGCATTTATTTACAGTAGTAGAGTCGACAAATAAGGAGGAGATGGAGGGGGATGAGAGAGAAAACTCGATTACAAACCACTCATCAACGGCACTCCTATTCGATGGGCACGTATTTGGAAGCAAAGCAAGAAAAATGCACACCGTTCTCGACGGAACTGAGTTGAGCGAAAGCGTTGACCTAGTTCACTAATGTCCGATAGGGCAGCGAAAACATGCACTGACCTTTTGGCTGACTCTCTCCATCTCGCCATTTCCCTCTCTCTAATCAGTGAACGGACCGATCACGATTCTCTACCGCAATCGGCGCCACGACACATCACAAGTACAAATTTGGTTGGTTCACTTACCACTTTTCTGGATAACGCATCTATCAGGACATTTGTTCTCCGAATGATGATAACACCATACGTCAATAACGTATAAATTGTGCACCGTAAAACCCCTAATACAACCCTCTTTGTTATATTCTCCTCTCATCATTTTACTTTCCTCCCTCCAGAAGCGAAACTTCACACCAGACCTTTTCTACTTTCCACGTTCAAACGCTCTTTCAAATTCGGTTTCTGCTACTGCGAAGCCGAAATGCTCTAACTCTTTGGGTAATCTCAATTTTTTGAAACTTGGCGTTTGTTGGTCTTTAGTTTGTGCTTGCAACTCTTCGCTGGAGGGAGTTTTACTAGTAAACACGTTCGTTTGCAAGAAACAAATGGGAAAACACTCAAAAGTTTCAGCCGGAAATCCTCAACAAGAACATTCGCCTGTTTTCTAACGTGAGAGCTTCGATAATGACTCTTAACAATGTTTTCTTCTGTCCTGTCCAACCCCTCCCCCCTTTCCTTGGAAAAAAAACGTTACCGACATAATACTAGCATAAGCATACAAAATCCAAACGGAAGCGATTACCATGTCCTCCGTATGCAATCCATTCAGATTTGATTTCAAATTTGCCATTGATTCTTACTTCACACCAGACCTTTTCTACTTTCCACGTTCAAACGCTCTTTCAAATTCGGTTTCTGCTACTGCGAAGCCGAAATGCTCTAACTCTTTGGGTAATCTCAATTTTTTGAAACTTGGCGTTTGTTGGTAGCTCCAAAAATTTTCCATTAGTCCCTCTGAAGACTAGGCGTTCCGCGTGTGTATGACCATGCGACGCAGAAAAGTTATGGATGTGAAATCTTACAGCTAGTTATTGTATGTCAACCCTTTAATGCAATAAACAGCTAACTGTTTAAAGTCTAAAATCGTCTTTCGAGGCAATCTTCACGCTCAGCACCTAAGAACTCCTCAAAATGAAACCTTCAGAAAGTCGACAGCATAGTCGTATCCGAAACCCCGACCTCTACAAACCACTTTTTACGTAACGGAGAAAAATGTGAGCGGAGTGAAACAGAAAAAAAAGTGAAAATGTTAGGAATCGCTAGTTTTAGGGAAGATGGTAATCTCTAGAAAGGCACGAGCGCAAAACTGTCCGATAAGTGGGGGAATAGATCGCCGTATAAGGCTTTAGTTTGTGCTTGCAACTCTTCGCTGGAGGGAGTTTTACTAGTAAACACGTTCGTTTGCAAGAAACAAATGGGAAAACACTCAAAAGTTTCAGCCGGAAATCCTCAACAAGAACATTCGCCTGTTTTCTAACGTGAGAGCTTCGATAATGACTCTTAACAATGTTTTCTTCTGTCCTGTCCAACCCCTCCCCCCTTTCCTTGGAAAAAAAACGTTACCGACATAATACTAGCATAAGCATACAAAATCCAAACGGAAGCGATTACCATGTCCTCCGTATGCAATCCATTCAGATTTGATTTCAAATTTGCCATTGATCACTTTATGTTTCAATCTCCATCCCGTCATATGCACGTCTCTCTGAACTTTCGTTCACGAAGGCACACACTCCAGAACTCGGAAGTTTTTCTCCGTTTCCTTGAGAAATAATGCAGGATTCGTATTCTAATCTTCTGGTTTCGGAACGGTGAATTTCCTCAATACCAGACTTCACAGTGGAAGTGCAGCCACCAGCTGTTCTCGCAGGCTGGAACTGAGGCCGAAACCATGCTCTTAGAAGCTGTTAGAAGTTGGGAGCCTGGATGGAACCTAGTTCACTAAAAGACGAAAAACGCAGTCGGGATGCTAGTTGAACTATCGTTCAGGCCAGAGCCAGGTCCCCCGGAGGCCATAGGCCAAGCCCAATCAAATTTTTAGAATTCCAAAGCCGTAACTAAAGACAAGAAGCTTGATTCCCCAGAAGGTTAAGATGGAGCTGAAACAAAATAAGGGAATGAAGTTGGAACCGGATTTAGGTTTTCCTCAAGGGCGGAGCTGCAGCCGGAGTCAGCCCACCTCAGATATGGGAGCCGGAATCGAAGCTGTGTACTACCAAAGGGTGCAGCCAGATCCGAAGCCGAGATATCTACGCCCACCAACGCCCTGGACAGAGCCCGGCCTGTTGTTAAATAATCACACTGAACAAATTGGTGGGAAATTCCTCCACATATTGATCACACTCTAAATACTATTCGATGATCAAACCGAACTATGGAACATGAACCACGCTATTCTTTGGTCATACTTTTTGATAACGATCATGATTTCGGGTTACAGGTTGTAACAATCGGATAAACACAACCGTTTAAACAATGAGTCAATAAGACGTAGCCCTCCTCCTTCCCGATTCCGAATTCAAGTCCCAGTAAAATGTGTCTTAACTGTCCCTTCCACCACTTTTTAACCACACCCACAACAAAATTTTCTGCTCTGCTGCTATTCGAATCCATTCGTTTTAATTTAAAACCATTAGATTTTTCTTTACAGTGATTTTCTGCCCACTCTGAGCGTTTAATGGCAAATTCATTCCTCGTCCACAAATGTTCTTCGCAATCACTCCAAAAACGCGCATGACCGAAGTGTCTATTGAGGGTGTAGCTCCGTCAATTTCTGATAAGAACTAAACCACATCCTAGAACAAATGTCGACAGCACATCGAAGCAAGTTCGTGGCATATGGATTGCCACTGAACGCTATGTTTGGTAAGGAGACGTAAACGAATGGCGCATAAGTAAACCATTCGCTAATGGCTTATTCTCAGCAAGTGTCAGCTCCCTATCGGCGGTAAATTATTCAAATGTACGCCACCTACCACCAACTATGTAGTATCTACCTTTCCCGCTTGCACTATTGCATTCCGTCGAACAGATTACATTTGTTGAGAATGTTTCTACTTGAAAGTGTCAGTGAAAAATTTTTGAGATGTTGAGTTTCAAGCAAAATTTTCCTGCAGTAAAGGTCATAACTCTCTTTCTTATCATTTTGAGAAGGACACAAAAAGGATCCCATAAAAATCTTACTTCGGACGAGCGCAAAACTGTCCGATAAGTGGGGGAATAGATCGCCGTATAAGGCTTTAGTTTGTGCTTGCAACTCTTCGCTGGAGGGAGTTTTACTAGTAAACACGTTCGTTTGCAAGAAACAAATGGGAAAACACTCAAAAGTTTCAGCCGGAAATCCTCAACAAGAACATTCGCCTGTTTTCTAACGTGAGAGCTTCGATAATGACTCTTAACAATGTTTTCTTCTGTCCTGTCCAACCCCTCCCCCCTTTCCTTGGAAAAAAAACGTTACCGACATAATACTAGCATAAGCATACAAAATCCAAACGGAAGCGATTACCATGTCCTCCGTATGCAATCCATTCAGATTTGATTTCAAATTTGCCATTGATCACTTTATGTTTCAATCTCCATCCCGTCATATGCACGTCTCTCTGAACTTTCGTTCACGAAGGCACACACTCCAGAACTCGGAAGTTTTTCTCCGTTTCCTTGAGAAATAATGCAGGATTCGTATTCTAATCTTCTGGTTTCGGAACGGTGAATTTCCTCAATACCAGACTTCACAGTGGAAGTGCAGCCACCAGCTGTTCTCGCAGGCTGGAACTGAGGCCGAAACCATGCTCTTAGAAGCTGTTAGAAGTTGGGAGCCTGGATGGAACCTAGTTCACTAAAAGACGAAAAACGCAGTCGGGATGCTAGTTGAACTATCGTTCAGGCCAGAGCCAGGTCCCCCGGAGGCCATAGGCCAAGCCCAATCAAATTTTTAGAATTCCAAAGCCGTAACTAAAGACAAGAAGCTTGATTCCCCAGAAGGTTAAGATGGAGCTGAAACAAAATAAGGGAATGAAGTTGGAACCGGATTTAGGTTTTCCTCAAGGGCGGAGCTGCAGCCGGAGTCAGCCCACCTCAGATATGGGAGCCGGAATCGAAGCTGTGTACTACCAAAGGGTGCAGCCAGATCCGAAGCCGAGATATCTACGCCCACCAACGCCCTGGACAGAGCCCGGCCTGTTGTTAAATAATCACACTGAACAAATTGGTGGGAAATTCCTCCACATATTGATCACACTCTAAATACTATTCGATGATCAAACCGAACTATGGAACATGAACCACGCTATTCTTTGGTCATACTTTTTGATAACGATCATGATTTCGGGTTACAGGTTGTAACAATCGGATAAACACAACCGTTTAAACAATGAGTCAATAAGACGTAGCCCTCCTCCTTCCCGATTCCGAATTCAAGTCCCAGTAAAATGTGTCTTAACTGTCCCTTCCACCATTTTTTAACCACACCCACAACAAAATTTTCTGCTCTGCTGCTATTCGAATCCATTCGTTTTAATTTAAAACCATTAGATTTTTCTTTACAGTGATTTTCTGCCCACTCTGAGCGTTTAATGGCAAATTCATTCCTCGTCCACAAATGTTCTTCGCAATCTTGAACAACATATTTCAGAGATCAACTTTTGTTTAACTGCAAGTAATTAACTGTACTGTACATGAATGGGAATGAAACAAAAAAAATTAAACTCAACATCTCAGCACCATAGCAAAAAATCATATTTAAGAGGTCAGGGTCGGCGCATAGTGATGTTGATTCGTTGAACGGGCAAGTTTGGATGTGCCATATGCACAACACAATTGAGGCGTTTCGCATCCGGTGTGAACATGCCGTTGCGATGACAAATTATTATATGCAAATAGTAGTCAGTCGCTTCCGAAAACGAGCGTGTGCAAAAGTTGCACTTCTGCAAAAAAAAACACCAAACATCATCTGCAGTGGTGTGTGTACAGGATGGCAGCCAGCGAGGGGGGAGGGGGGAGGGGGTGGCAGCGATTAGGAGAAGCCGCCGCCAATGAAACAGTTAAAATTCAAATAAATTAAAATAAGTAGGCGTTCGCCCAAATAAAAAAATAATAAACTGACAAAATCGGCAGTCTGCCAAATCTCCTCATCAAAATACTTGATTCTGTGGACTGCTAATAAATTACAAAGTGCGCCTTCATCTTTCAATTAACTCACACGTACCAAATGGGTGGAAGTCAAAATCTGAACTGCTGCCCCTTAGCAGAGGATGTGCCTACTCTTTTACTGCTGAAACCCACACTTCTCCAAATGGCCGAAAATCGTAAAGGAAAAGCATACCGCTTCTGCTACAAGCATTTCCTTTGCTGTCCACTGACCATCAATAAACGCCGTTTTCTCCACTATCGCAATCGACACCTTATGAACGCGAACAACTAAACGGACAAAAATCAATCTAAAGCAGTAAACACACATTCAATATCAACATAACAAAACGTTTTCGTCTTTCACAATTTATCGTATTTGTCTTCTCATAAAAATGATTTGATTGACAAACGTTTTTACTGTATCCATCTTCTAACAATTCGCAAATCTGTTGTTATACCAGTATCATAATAAAATCACAACCCATATTTTGTTGACACCCCTCAACAGCGGTAGTCGACATATGTTGGCAATAGTCGGCAAGACGGCTTCTATACGTTGCTGGGACATGCGATGTGTGCACTTAATATTGGTGAAGGTTCATTAGACAGCTCGTGAATGATATACATACTTAGAATTCCAATCAGAAAGCAAAAATAAGTTAAAAACCGAATGAGAAAACTAAGAAACAATCGCTGCAGAGATCATAAAGTGCTTAGTGCAAAAGCGACAGAAATGCAGAACCGAATATTGATATTTTAAACATCAATTTTAGTCATCACTGAAGAGCTCTTACAGCACTTGTTAGATAACCCTTGTTAGATAAATTTTCCTTAAAAATCATTTATGAACTGTGGTATATGCGTATACGAACTAGAGCGAAAATGCACCGGCCAGAACGGGAAGCAGAGAAAGCGAGAAAGGTGGGCAAAAAAGCAGCACAAAAAACACATGAAATGCAAGTTCCTGAAGGGAAAGAGGAAAGTTAAAATCGATAATGGGGGAGGGGAAAAACTAGCGGGACATGTCTCCCTCTTCAAATAAGCTCATGGAAAAAACATTTACTACCCCATACTACTTTTTAAGTAAGCTTCCAACAAATTACTAAGTGCGGTATTAATAAAACAAAGAAATCTTACTATGTTCGACCATCTCCCAGCCTTGACTGCTTCTGTACTCGCAAAGGAGACACTTCTGTGTTGCTACGATAGGCGACGATGCTCGATTCTGCACAACCGCTTGCGTACTCAACTTTTTTAGCGTATCTACCGTACCGCCAATTCGACTACCACTTTTTGGCTCCTCTACCCCCAAAGATGAGCCTGTAATGGAGGGTAGAAGGTGTTCAGTCGGATTTGTTGACTCGCCCAACGCTTCCGGACTTTGCTTTGGCACGGCACCTTCCTTTCGCTTTTCAAACATTTTCTCTCTAACCTCTTTAACAACGCTCCCTTTTAGCTCATTACATTGTGCGATCGAACGGTTCTTTGACTCGTTTACATCGTAAGGACATGGATAAGCTAAACGTGAATTCATTTGCCCTAATGACCCCTCAGAAGCCTCCAATGTCTTGCTTCCCGATCTTGCCGGTTCTCTCGATGCCTCTATGGAACGTTCTCGGTCCGTTTCACGTGACCTCTGCGACTGTTGTGGTAAATTCGTACGGCGTTCATTCTTTGATGCTTTTATTTGCGACGATGAATCTATAGACTGTTTCATTGTGCCTTCGTTTTGCTGATTTGGTTCGGTCGCCGATTCTGCCGAACGCTTTGAGATATTAGTTTTCGAGCTGGTGCAAGGTAGTGATGCAGATCGTAAACCTTCGCTTGTCAACGTCGTTTTTGTTTCCGAAGCTGTAATGATGCAAATTCTACCTTTTTCGTGTGTTATCTTCCTCTTTCTCATAAGATTAATGAAAATTGGTAGCAAGCAGCACCATTCACAACTGCTCGCTACCAAGAAACAAACCACCCACCTCATTTCCACCTTTACATTATTTCAGATATGCACTTTTGTCTTTCTCTTGCGTTATCCCGACACAAGTCGCAGACGTAATATGTAATGCTCAAACAAATTGGAAAGCACATTAGGTCACAGAAACGGTAGCGATAGCGCAACATACACAGAGCCAAAACTAAGGTAGGTTACTGCACACAAACTGCTGCCGTTTTCGACAATTCGAAGGTCCGGTTAATTAATCAGCAAAACCAATTAATTCATCCACAAAGAGTATTGCACATTTCCATCTTCACATAGTGAAGCTGTGATGCAAGAATATGCAGTTCCCATTTAAATTCCCAAGAATATGCAGTTCCTATAAGAAAAAAAAAGCAACTAACGCATGCACCTGTCAGTGTTGCTTCAGAGCAGAAATTATTGCTCGGGTTGGAAAGTTTCTGAGAGGTAGAGTCGCTGATCTTCTGCTGCGATATACCGTTCGCTGGCTTTAAAACGGCCCCTTTTGTGAGTAGCGCGGGTACGTCGCGTCTGCACTGCCCACCATCAGAAAGAATAGGCTGCGGCATTTTCAGTTTGAGTTTCGAGGACGCAGATCTCTTCTTCGATATACAAACCAGCGAACCCGGTAACGGATCGGTCATTTTACGTTTTGGAGGAACGTCAAATGAGCGTTTCCTTTGCGGCGCACCAGCTACTGTGTTGCGTCGCGAGGACACACTTGAAGGTGGTGGTGGTGGTGGTTCACGACATTCCGCAACTGAACCCTCCTTCTTGTTCTTCACTGTATCTTTCTCGCCATTAGCGATCGGACGCATCTGCTCGATCTGTTGGAAAAAATCATTTCTGTGAAGGAAAACCTTCTAAAGAAGCGGATTACGATACCAAGGAAATTGGGACAGCAAAACTAAGGTGATTCGACGTTTGCAACTAAAGAAACGGAGAAGTAAGTTGTATTCAATAGACTGAAAAGCAACAAAAGTATGCTTGTACGTTTCCCAGGATATTTTGCGAGAACATGCAAAATGTTCGTCACTTTACAACTCATCGGCGCTGATACTGTGAAATAAAAGAAAGAGAAACTCGAATAAAAAAAGTAAGCTCACAAAGACATGCAACCCAAAGTTGAGTTCATGAACAAGTTCGGATATTCAGGGGAGGGGGTGAATGAAAGAGTGGGGTGAATTTATCTGTAATGAGGAAAACTTTCAAAATTGGGTTCAAAAATGCTTAACGAAGTGGCTCGCCTGTCTACGGAGAGGTGGGTAGTGAAGGGCGAAGCGGAGAAGGGGGAAAGAGGGGAAGAGGGAAAAGACTAATAATTACACTAATATTAAGGGAACGCATTACCACGGGGTGGAAGCTTGCATGAATCCAAATTTTGCAAGCAGGGGATATGCTCAATCGAATGGGACTTCTTATCGAAGTTTCACGGTGTTTTGCAAAAAGCAAATAACAGATATGCATCCGGTATGTGTTCCTTGCTATGGCAGATAATCGCAACTGGAAAATGAGAAGTGCTACCTCGAACGGAAGTCCTCTCGTTTCGTATTCGTAGATCTGATGGCAGAGGCTTACCGCCTGATGCACCAGGATATGTTCATCGTAGGGTAACTTCGACGTGAACATGTCACCACATTCATAACACAAGAAGATCGTTGCTTTTGGTATGTCATTTCTGAAAATTAGAAGAAAAAACAACGAAAACAGACGCTTCGTTGCCTTTAAAATAACGGGAAACGTAGAGGAACATCACTAAATTTCATCCTATAACAATTTGGAAACATTTAAAAACAAGTGATTCCATCGAAATGAGGCGAATCGTCAACACAGAATGGAAACGAATTAGCAGAATGCAAGAACATGCTACGAACAATATCATAAGTTATTTATCGAATGTGTTCAGCGCGGTCGCACACTTTGGCAACATATCCCCGAGATTTCGCCGGAAAATGCGTAAGACTAAACTCTCACAAGAGCAACACCTGAAGTCCGAATTCGACTGGGAGAAATGCATTTGTTTGCAAACGATCATCACGTGCGCAATACAACGGTTTCACCAACTAGACGGCCAGCATCTAGTCCATACCTCTCAGCATGCTCTTCAACACTACTACTCTTTCCCAAAGCTATACACTGAAAATTTTCTATTCGGAAGCGACACGCCCGTTAATCCCACCCTGGAGAATGGAAAGGGACCCAGTCAAGAAAATTTCAACAGAGAGGAGAAAAGTTTTACGCTGTTTCAACCGAACAAAAGCGGCGATTCCATCCTTTTCCCTCGAAAGAACAATGTTGCTTCTTTCCATTTTCCCATCCGCACCAATCTCCAAAGAGCGCTAGCAATGTTGCAAGACAGCTATAATGCCTTTTCATTTTGTACTTGTGATCAACAAGTAAATACGAACATGTCCCACAGTGTCGTCAACGATATTCATACGTAAATTACGCCATTCACCC